>CAJHQQ010002705.1:0-59602 GCA_905132885.1 Moricandia moricandioides
CTACGGATTATTCCTCTCCAAATGCTCCAAAAAGCTCCAAGTATCTCTATATATCTCCAAAACGTACCTGGACCTGTCAAGACCTCAAAACATAGCCTAGACACACATAACAAACCCTAAATAGAGTCTATAACATGGTCTAAAACTGGTAATAAATAGGCTATATCAACGGTCAATACTTCCGCGAGTTAATAGAAGATTTGAATAAATCACAATTTTACCCAAAAGTTCTATTATTTGCAAGACAAGTCTCTGGCCGCCTTTTAAACTATTTATTAGGTTTCTTAGCTGTTTTGCAAGGGAAGTTTATTTTACAACCTTTTTGATACTTGTAACTTTGATGGCTACCATTGGAGAGAGAGAGATCTATTCCATTTACAGAGTAAGATCTTGAATCCCCTTGTTTCTTATTTTTATTTCTATGCAATTATTTAAGCTATTCATCATGTTTATCACAATCATGTCTGAGTAGTCCATTGTTATATTCAGGGTTCTTCTAGGGTAGTTAATGGCTTGGTGGTGTTATGAAATTGATAGGGTTATTCTAGTTAGTTTTTTTTTTGTTTAAGAAGATCTTAATGCTAAGTTGAATCATATCAACTCAAGCTTAGATTATAGGATGTTGTAGCGCAAGCGAGAGCTTGGCTATACCCCAAAACACATCTTAAACAATCTAAAACCCTAATAACAAACAAAAGTTGAATTAGGAGTTTAGAGAAAATATCAAACATAAGAATCATATATGCTTAGAATTAGCATCGATCGACACCACGTAGTGGCCATCGATCGACACCCCCGTTAAGAATTAAGAGAGTGACTTACCTAAACCTTAGAGTTTGAGTTCAGAATAATGCTTCACTAAAACCCTTAACATTATGTTGGTCCGCATTACTTAGTCTACCTGAGAGTTTCCCCAAGTCTAATCTTTTCCAATAATCTTTACAAAATAAATCAATTCTTAGATCACTATTGACCAATTAATATTTTCATCTAGATTTATATTGAACAAAATAAATCTATTAAGTAATCTTAGAGTCTCTGTGGATCCGATCCATAAGTACTACATTGAACCTCTTGTTTGAGAGAGTAAAAAGTACCTCATAAGGTTAATTTGAGAGTGCATAATAAAAGCTACATCAACCGCTATGCTGGACCCACGTGGGAGAGCGCAACATATTTGGTCGAGACTTTGTGGAAGAGACAACTGAAAGAATCCGAGTCTTGAAACTGAAAATTAAAGTCGTAGGACATACATAAAAGCTATGAAGACAGACACATAAAATAACTTGAGTTTGAGGTCGGGGATGTAGTGTATCTCAAAACCGTCACTTACAAAGGCAAGGACCGAGCATCAAAGAACGTCAAACTCAGTCAAAGGTACATGGGACCGTACAAGATCCTGGAAAGGACTGGAAATGTCTCATATAAGCTGGAATTTCCTACATCAATAGCTCAGCTACATAATGTGTTCCATGTATCAATGTGTGGGAACCGAAATTCACACCGTCAATTTCCGTAACCGGAGGAAAGAGAAGAAACCTTAAATTTCCCCGAGGTTCCGGATTTCTGTTGGGCCTAGAAGAGTAATCAGATTATGAATAAAAACACATGATAATCGAATATTAATTTGCGAGTAAAGAAAAATTCTTATTGAATCATTTTCGTGTAAGAACATGAGGATGATAAAACATGATTTAAGAGCTACGGCCGTAAGAGCTATCGGCGAGTTCCCTAGTTCTAACAACCTATGCTCTAAAACCTAGTTTGAGTCGCAGCTCGATAACAAAATCAAAATTGCTAAATCTTTCTAAGTGATATTTGTTTCTGAAATTTTCTTGTCTCCATATCCCCTCGCCTTGGCCCCTCTTATATATATATCCCTCCAAGGTTGGTCGTCTCTCCTTTTCTGCCTTTGATTCGAGCCTATATTTCTGCGGAAATCTTCTTTATCTTCTCGATCTTTCATGATTATCTGGAAACTTAACATTTATCTTCCTTTCCATTTATCTTTTGCGGAAATTAGGTAAACTGTCATTATAATCGGGATTATTCTTGTTCAAAAACCATATGTGGGCCTTTTCTTGCGTTTTAGACCTTTTCAGGCCATTTTGTGACTTAAGCGTTTTTACGATTTCTTTTGGAGAAATCGATTTTCGTATGATGTTTATTTTCGTACTGTTGGTTCCGCCAAAATAATAAAAATGTTTGTATAGTGGAGATAACAATGGTGTTAAGTTAACCGTTATCATTTTATACGATTGATTCAAAGTTTTAACGAGAAGAAAAGTCCTTGCCATTGTTATCGCAAAAATTCAACAGAAACTCTAATCAAGACAAAACGAGAATCAGTATAGTAAAGTTTCGATGGAGAGATTGACGAAACGGAGATGGTCTCGTTGACCGTAGGCGAAGAGACATGGCTCGTTCACCGTAGACGACGAGACAAGGCTCGTTCACCGTAGGCGACGAGACATGGCTCGTTGACCATAGGCGACGAGACATGGCTCGTTGACCGTAGGCGATGATACGAAGATGGTCTCGTTGACCGTAGGTGATGAGACATGGCTCGTGTCTCGTCGCCCAAGGGCAATGAGAATTAGGTATGGTCTTATTGCTGTGGTAGGCGAGACATGGCTCTCGTCATGTACCCACATGTGACGAGACTTGGTTCCTGTCTCACGGGAGACGAGACTCGGTGTTTGTCTCGTAGGCGATGAGACATGGTTTGTGTCTCGTTGCCCACAGGCGACGAGACTTTGAGCCGATCTTGTTTCCCATTTATGACAAGGCATTGAGATGTAGAAGACCGTGAGGTGCTCGGACACGATTCTTTTTCATTTTCTTTTACTTGGAAGAGAGAAAACCTTCCCGCGGTTATTTTAGAACATTGATTCCATCGTAACCGATTTTGAGCCCAACAGTTAGCCCCCCTGCCCAAACTTGTGAGAATCGTAGTTATGTACTCGTGAGGTTCCATGTATGTTAGGTAAGTTAGGCGGAATTGATGGTCAATCTTTCTGAGGGTGAATAGTAGATTCTTTTCCTCACTTGCTCAAATTCCCCGAGGTTCCGGATTTCTGTTGGGCCTGGAAGAGTAATCAGATTATGAATAAAAACACATGATAATCGAATATTAATTTGCGAGTAAAGAAAAATATCTTATTGAATCATTTTCGTGTAAGAACGTGAGGATGATAAAACATGATTTAAGAGCTACGGCCGTAAGAGCTATCGGCGAGTTCCCTAGTTCTAACAACCTATGCTTTAAAACCTAGTTTGAGTCAGAGCTCGATAACAAAAACAAAATTGCTAAATCTTTCTAAGTGATATTTTTTTCTGAAATTTTCTTGTCTCCATATCCCCTCGCCTTGGCCCCTCTTATATATCCCTCCAGGGTCGGTCGTCTTTCCTTTTTTGCCTTTGATTCGAGTCTATATTTCTGCGGAAATCGTCTTTATCTTCTCGATCTTTCATGATTATCTGGAAACTTAACATTTATCTTCATTTCCATTTATCTTTTGCGGAAATTAGGTAAACCGTCATTATAATCGGGATCATTCTTGTTCAAAAACCATATGTGGGCCTTTTCTTGGGTTTTAGACCTTTTCAGGCAATTTTGTGACTTAAGCGTTTTTACGATTTCTTTTGGAGAAATCGATTTTCGTATGATGTTTATTTTCGTACTGTTGGTTCCGCCAAAATAATAAAAATGTTTGTATAGTGGAGATAACAATGGTGTTAAGTTAACCGTTATCATTTTATACGATTGATTCAAAGTTTTAACGAGAAGAAAAGTCCTTGCCATTGTTATCGCAAAAATTCAACAGAAACTCTAATCAAGACAAAACGAGAATCAGTATAGTAAAGTTTCGATGGAGAGATTGACGAAACGGAGATGGTCTCGTTGACCGTAGGCGAAGAGACATGGCTCGTTCACCGTAGACGACGAGACAAGGCTCGTTCACCGTAGGCGACGAGACATGGCTCGTTGACCATAGGCGACGAGACATGGCTCGTTGACCGTAGGCGATGATACGAAGATGGTCTCGTTGACCGTAGGTGATGAGACATGGCTCGTGTCTCGTCGCCCAAGGGCAATGAGAATTAGGTATGGTCTTATTGCTGTGGTAGGCGAGACATGGCTCTCGTCATGTACCCACATGTGACGAGACTTGGTTCCTGTCTCACGGGAGACGAGACTCGGTGTTTGTCTCGTAGGCGATGAGACATGGTTTGTGTCTCGTTGCCCACAGGCGACGAGACTTTGAGCCGATGTTGTTTCCCATTTATGACAAGGCATTGAGATGAAGAAGACCGTGAGGTGCTCGGACACGATTCTTTTTCATTTTCTTTTACTTGGAAGAGAGAAAACCTTCCCGCGGTTATTTTTGAACATTGATTCCATCGTAACCGATTTTGAGCCCAACAGTTAGCCACCCTGCCCAAACTTGTGAGAATCGTAGTTATGTACTTGTGAGGTGCCATGTATGTTAGGTAAGTTAGGCGGAATTGATGGTCAATATTTCTGAGGGTGAATATTAGATTCTTTTCCTATAAGTATGTGGAGTAAGTTTTCAAATTCCTGACTTGCTCATATCCAGAAGAAATTTTCTTTAAAGTAGAAAATCTCTTTCTCTCTTCTTTTTATGTTTATTATTTTTGTCATGGCTCCTAGAAAGAGAATATCAGAGAATGCATTGCCCTCCTCTTTCACTCGCAAGAGGTTACGTGTTCAAGACGATGAGGTTGTTTTGAAAGTTGAGTTCTTGCCGAACTCCATTAAACCTAAAGAGGCGTTTTCGTACTGGAAAGCTGCATGCGGTGTGGTACCTCCCCCAGCTGAGTCGTGGTGTCCGGCAAGACCCAAATTTAAAGGAGCTGTTGATGGGACGAGTCAGTGTAGGAATTCTTACCTTGCCACATCCGAGAATTTTTCCGAGTTCTAGAAGAGGTGGAATTTCGAATCCCGAGATATGGAAAAAGTGTTGATGCTCCCCCTTGTGGTTACTTCACATGTTACCAGGCATACCTCCTACTTGGTCGTCTATGTTTTCCCATCCTGGAGGTTATAATTCGATTCTTAGACCTATGAGTTGTCAATAAGTCAACTTTCCCCCTTCGGTAAGTCAACTTTCCCCTGCCGGTCTAAAACATCTCAATGGCCTGCTGGTTTTGAGCTATGAGCGAGGGATGAACTTAAGTGTAAATTACCTTGAGGATTTTTTTTGTATCCCCAAAGTACAGGTTTGCCACTCCGGTACTGTTTCAAGCCGAAGAACCATATAGAGGTGATCAAGGCGTTTAAGTCTAACTTTCACAGCTGGGACCAACGTTACTTCTTTGTACGCATAGACAGTGCCTCGGTTGCGGAAGAATGGATCCCTATCTTGAGGCGTAGATGGGGTCCCAAGGGTATCGTGATCGGATTCTTTGGTCGCTTCTCTTTTTGCCGATGTCTGATCACCTTTATATTTTCTTTGTTTTGCAGCTGTTGATTCTCTTCCCCAGTTTCCTGAAGACGTTCTTACCGTTAGGTATATTATCTGTGACGGTCCGTTTTACTTGGGGTACTTCTCTCTGAAGCAAGTTCAAGCGGCGGTTGTGTATCATCAAGCTCGAGCTCAACCTTACACGGTGGTAGAGTATGATTCAGATCCGGCCATGGATGACTTTGTTCCCTACAATATTACTGTTGTGAGGGAGAAGGAGAGATCTCCCAAGAACAAGCAAGTTGCCACTAACGAAGGCGATGTTTCATATGAGGGGGCGGAACTTCTGACGAGTGGCATCGACATTTTCTTCATGGATACGGAAGCGGCACCAGTCAGACGTCGCTGCCGTCGTTTGCAGGTGGATCCAACCTTGTCTCCTACCTTGCCTTGCTCAATGTTTCGTCGGATCAGCATGTGGCCAGCATAGAGTCTGCTGGGTGGAAGAAGTTTGCGGAGGCATTGCGGTTATGCATGGGGGTTAGTTTTTTAATTTTGGTTTGATTTTTTTTGTCGAGTTCGCCCTCTAATTATTTAAAGAACTCTTTGCAGGGCCTTCACGTGATGATGAGGCTCTTAGGGCTAGCTTTTTGGAAGCGCAGACGGCTCAGTTTAAAGTCGAGATGGCCGAGAAGGATATTGCCTATTTGAAGGCCGAGGAACGCTCTCTGTGTGAGAAGGATCTCAACCTGGAGCGAGCGTCCAGTCTTCGTCGTGCACGTCGAGCTGGACGGAGGGAGATGGCCTCGAATTCTGAATGATCACTCAGCTCGTTTTGTAGATGACTTCATGGAGTTCAAGCAGGTGTAAAAGTCTTTTGGGGAATACCGCGAGTGCCAAGGTTCCGTAGGTGCTTTATGGCTCACGAAGGTCGATGACTACGACTTTGAAACTGAGAAAAAGAAGATGTTGAGGCATCTGGCCAATCTCGACAATACGGAGGTGATGTCCCTGACATTGATGGGAGGATTTCGGTACACTTGGCTCCGACCCCGGTTTCTCCTGACTCGGAGGAGGTTGGACCTTCTGTCTCAGGAGGAGATGTCGAGGTGGATCAGGTTCCGGCTCCGCTCCGTGTCAGTGATTACTCGATCTCGGATAATTTTGTTGATATCCCGTGAAGTGTAATTTTATTTAATGGGAGCACATCCCGTTTATGTTTATGTTATGTATCATTTTTTGCCCCTTGGGGCCTTTTGAATATATCTTTGTTTTGTGGCCTTATTTTTTTATGGAAAAAGCGTCAACGAGAACGAGGGAGTGTGAGTGTGATCCCCATTTCCTTCATTCTGGCGGATCGTGATAACTGTAGTTGCGTTAGGACAGAGATTGTTGAGACGTAGGAATTTTGAGATGTAGTATTTTTGAGAACTTTGTGAATGTCCAAGTATCAATGAAGAGGCAAGTTTTTGTATCTCGTATCAATGATACTATGCCTTTGAGAGTTAAGAGTAGAGTTTTAGGGTAAGACCTAGTGTTTTTTTCATGCCTGGAGAATGAGGGGTGGATCCCGGCTTACTTGTCTCGTTTACGCTTTCAACCTGATTCCGTTTTGATATTGAAATCTGCGATGAGTTTTCAGCTTATGTGATTTGCACCGATCGGGAATTGAGTATCTCTCCAGACAGTTTTAAAGTCTCAGAAGTACTGACCAAAATTTTGTATTTCTATAGCGCGTTTATCCTTGTGTCAGATGTACGAGGACCAATTCTGTGAGATGAGCAGGTCGGGCTAAGCGTTTGTTTAAGAAACGTTGATTTGTCCATCGAGGCCATTCACTGAACGTGATGTAAGAGCAAGTACTTGTTTTTTCTAACTTGTGTTAGTTGTTAATGTAAAGTCTCGTTAAGGACTATTTTAGTAGTTGTGTTCGAGTATTCAGAAATATATTTTCAAAATCTGCGACATCTCGTTTTACCGAGAATTTTTTTTCTTTTGGGTGAAGTAATTTTGCCTTTTCATCGAAGATCTCGTTTGATCTTTCAGCTGGATGTATTTTGATGGCGTTTAAAATTTATGTTTAAGCCTTTCGCCGTTTGATTTTTTATTTTGTATGACTTTCGCTTCCGGGTTATACGATAACTGTTTGTTCTTACTTAGGAATTTTGTGGATGAATCATGGATTGCCAGTTTGGCCGTAAAGTAATATGCAAGATTGAGTTTTTCTGTGATATTGCGAGTTTTTTGTGAATCATATCGCGTTGTCTTATAATAGAATACCAATTTAAAAATATCGAGTACAAAGGCAAATATTTTAAAATGTGAGAATATACGAGTATATGTATACATACCCACTCCCCCCTTTTTTAGAGAGAGGAACAGCTGAACTCATCTGCGACGAGTTGCCTACATACCCCTTTCGGGATCAAGCCGTCTCGTAGTTAATTTTGTCGCCGTGAGTGTTTTACTCATTTGGCAGGGTATCGTCGATCTTCTTCATCGTGATGACTGTTGATGGATCGACTATTTCTTCCGAGTTTGTCTCCTCCGGTTTGGTTAGAGCGGTGGGTTTGGAAGTATGTTTGCTTTCTTTATCCGAAGCCATTGCTAGAGTTGATGATTCGGGATCATCTTTTTTTTTGCTTTCAGCGGTCGTGATTTGCCTCAGGTTGTGTTCCGCCAAGAAGCAGAGTCACGAGTGTTTTTGGCATCCCCAGATTGCTGCAGTTCCGTGAAGGGATGGGAACTTGATGCCTATGTGGTACGTCGATGGGACTGCCTTCATGGAGTTTATCCAGGAAGTTCCCATGATCACATTCTAGATTGCAGGATGATCGACGACAACAAAGTTGACGATTTTTGTGATTTCTTTTTCCATGACCAGGAGTCTGATCGATCCGAGCATCATCGAAATGTGCCGGAGAAACCAATCAGTGGTCTTGGCGTTAGTGTAACTTCAGACAGGTCGACGTTCATTCTTTTGAGTTTATTGCGGAAGATAACGTCAACGGTGCTTCATGTGTCCACGAGGACTCTGGTGACTTCAAGATCCTTTATCACAAGATCGATCACAAGTGGTCCTTGTGAGGTTTTTTTATTCCGACGGTCTCATGTTCCTCGAAAGTGATCATGTCGTTCGGTAAATTGATGGGTGGAGTCTAGTTAGTACTTGACTCGGCCTTCCGTTGATAAGCATTTATAGATGAGGCAGTGTCGTGGCAATATTGTGATCCTCTGATGAACATGTTTACTGTGCGACGATTATTGTCATTTCCTCTATCATCAGGTCTTCTTCCGCGTTTCCCGTTCTCACCGAAACGGTTCTCTTGAGGGGTGCCTCCATCTGGCGTGGTTTGGTTGTTTTTCGGCAGAAGGTTGATATAGCCTATTTATTACCAGTTTTAGGTTGATATGGACTCTATATAGGGTATATTATATGTGTCTAGGCTATTTTGTAAGGTCTTTACAGGTCTAGGTACGTTTTGGAGATATATGGAGATACTTGGAGCTTTTGGAGCATTTAGAGGAGAATAATCCGTAGCTGATCTTTGAGAGAGTCGAAGTACAAGACTGCCGTCGATCGACAACACTATCTTGACAGCGACCGATGTTATATGGCCAAGATCGATCGATGATGACTACATGTCACGGCTGAATTACATAAAACACAAAGGCTGACTTATGATTACAATACATAACTATGCAAATAAGCTAGTAGTAGTAGCAAAGTATGGCCATACCAAACCCACAAACCACCACATTCCTCAAACACTGCAACTCACTCATACATTCATCTCCTCTTCTCTCAGATTTTTTCTTCATTACTTCAAACTCTTTCTCGAAGCGAGCAATATTAACTCTCACCTCCGATATGCCTTTGTTTATGTCTTCAACCTCTTCCACCAAACACTCATCCGCACATTTAAATAAATGTCTCTGATTTCACCAATATAAACAGATCTCAGTTTCCCACTCAGCACATGCCAAATAAGAACTAAAGTTAACCTTATTATATCCGTTTGCACAGCAATAGTACAATCTTCCTAGATTTTTAGTTGTTCCAGAAGTAAATATTTCAGCAGGTTCACCACACCAACATTGTTTCACCACTCCTCTCTCCGCATTTGAACGCCGCCTATAATAGTTTTCTGCAAGTCATATATTAAATTTCAGAGGAAAACAGTTAATAGGAGCAAAAATCGAGAAATTCACTTACTTGAAACGCAGGATGAGGAAGACACAACTCCCAACTCTATAAGAAAAAGAATATATGACAGAAACGATGAAATTTAAGTATTATCGTGTCAATATTATAAATGTCTTGATATACATTATAAACATCTTGATATTATAAATGTCTTAATATTTTAACATTAAAGACTGCATTATATAAAGTGATACGACTGAGTTTTAAAAGAAAGAAGGCTGGGTTACATAATTTGACAGCTGAGTTATAATAGAGAGATGGCTGAGTTATATAATTTGACGACTGAGTTATTGACAATCAAGGCTGAGTTATTGACAATCACGGCTGAGTTATATAATTTGACGACTGAGTTACATAATGCGAAACGACTGAGTAATTAACAATCAAGGCTGAGTTATACAAAAGATAAACACGTCGCATTACATTCTAAAACCAAAATTATCAGGTCGAAACTCTTCAACCATATCAACGAGAGAAAGTCAAACTCTATTTAGCATCCACTCAGGCTTCTCGCCACCATGCACCCAAATCCTCTTCGCCTTGCACATTTGAGAGCGAAATATCGACTTGGCCAACAGATTAAAATGTGTCCAAAGTGTCAAATTATGCCTCGGACCCCACATGTTTTTTCGCTACAAAAAAAAACAAAGATAACAAAAATTTAGTGTTTGACTTAAATCTAGTATGGATACATAATCAGTATGGTCCTTACAGCGAGTATAAGAAACCAGCGTTCCTTAAAATTATCGGGAATGACGCGGTATGTCGGCCACTCATGAATCCATCCTTCAGCTAGAATCGACGGGATCGCCTGTGATAGATCACTTAAAAATCTAAACCACGTCATACTGGTTTTGTCAAGCAAGGCACCGGGACCAGGGTTTAGAACAGGAGGTTATCCCGATCTGCAGAGCTTAGTATAGAATTGACATTGCGCCCTAACCTTGTCAACCAATGAGGGACAACCGACATTACGTATGCGATTGGATTAGCTTTGGATGAGATTAAGTTTTTGTAGATAGTATGATATGGGATATGGATTGTATAAGAAAATGGAAATATATATAGACAAATATAGAACAAGAAAGGGTGCGAGAATACAAAACGTTATGATAGGTTTAGGGTTTAGACACATTCCCGCCCAGAATACGAAACGTCAAAATTAAGGTTCACTTTAACGCTGAGTCATTATTATTTGACAGATGACTTATTATTTAGGGTTTAAGGTTAATTATTTGGGGTTTTGTGTTAATTATTTAGGGTTTAGAGTTTAGGATTTATAATTTACTTAGTGTAGGTACCCACTAGGAAGAATAATAAAGTACACAAATTAAGTTGTATGTGGTTTACTTTGTATGAATTAGACTCGCATCTTATTTTTCCATTTAAGGTTTCTAAGTAGTTGTACGACAACATATACCTAAGATAATGATTGATTCTTAACATGTAAATTCAATAGAGTTGACACATTCAGATGATTAAATATTCACTTAAAATTGATAAGAGGAGCTTAAGTTTTTTTTTTTTTATGTACTTCCTTTACTTTTTATGATTTTAGGGTATGTTTGAGGTATGACTGAGTTATATAAAGCGATAAGGCTGAGTTCTCGAACCAACACGGCTGAGATATATAAACATTTTCTAATTTTAGGGTATGTTTGAGGTTTGGCTGAGTTACAAATCTACGAAACGGCTGAGATATATAAACGATGAAGATGAGTTATATACACATACCATATTTAAGCCAAATACAAAATAAAAGGTTCAACCGTTAAACATACTGTTTAGCAATCCCTATTTCCTACTTCATCGAAGATCTTTGCTGTCATCTTCACCCGTAGAGCTTGAATATTTGTATCGTTTATCCTATCAAAAGTTACACCAAGCACTAGACATTCAACAAACTTCAATGAATACACCCTACAATCGCCAATTGGATGTTTTGTGGAATGTATTTGCCTCTCCTCCTTTGGAATGCAAACTGCTTATTGCTAGGTTTTCGGAGATTGGCAGGAATAACATCATTCAACAACGCATGGAACATTTGCGTAAGCGGCTTAAATGCATTAAGAATTGACTGCTCACTTTCTGGTGTTACATGTCCAATGATTGGATAGTAGCAATCAATCTTCTCCTTCAGTAGATCCACGTGAAACGCCACCCAATGATCACCTTTAACTTGAAGCAATCCGTACAAGTGATCCACATCTTCAAACCACTTCAAGTTTGTTTGAACGTCTAAGGGAACTCTACCGTTTACTAAGTCTTCATAACCATTGCGTTTGAATTTCATCATCTTTGGTTTTATCTTGAATTGCTTGTAATCGTGAATCCATATACAGAGGAACCAAAGGTGCATAAAGGCAATGCGCTTGGACCAGAATGGGCTGGGATATCGTATGGACTTTCGAGGAGTCTAATATACGAACCGACATGCTATACAAAAAATATTAAGTCAGTCCCCTTATAATCTATAACTTAACCACAAAGAATATATAACTCAGCCGTAATGTAGACCTTACATTATCAAACAGCCATCCATATTCTTTGTCTGGCCACGGTCTTTCAATGATGAGGATTTTGTAGAAGTCACCCTCCTTGTCAGCTGTTAGTTTATCTCCTGGTTTTGTAAATGGAAGTTTCCTAACGTGTTCGATAATTTTATCCAATTTAGCCGGATCAACAGGTGCTAGAGGATCATATATTGCTACTGAAGATTCAAAATTCTTCCTAAGGCACGTCGTTCCATTGTCTCCAATGTAAGGAAAAACTCCTTCTGAAGGAGCACATGATGGCATCACTTCACACCCATTTGGAGATAATTGAACATCTCTCTCCCGATAACGCTTTATTTGTCCACATCTAATGTTTTCCTCTTGCTCCACATCAGACTCCGGCAACATTTCGTTTTCTGCCGCCAACCACTCGTCGGTCACATCCGCAAGCTCACAATCATGTTCAATCTTCTTCTTCCACGAAATAGTTATTGTTATTACACCGGCATGTGTTGTCCTTTTTGGAGCAGGGGCCTCCTTCTTTAACTCAGCCGCATTTCACTTCTTTAACTCAGCCTCCTTCTTTTTAGCAGCAGCTTCTTGCTTCTTTAACTCAACCTTTTTTTTCTTTAACTCAGCTGCCTCCTTCTTCTTAGAAGTCGCCTCCTTATTTTGTAACTTAGCTGCCTCCTTCTTTTGTAAATCACTCACATCCTTCGTTTTTACCTCATTTTCTTTCTGTTTTGGCTTTCCCTGCAGCCGCGTCCTTAGTCTGGGGCCTTAGCAGGAGAAACAGTAACGAAATCAACACCACTAGCACCAAACTCGTCAACCAAATTTTTTTTCACTTTAGTTGCCTTCTTAGCCACTTCATCTTCCAAATTCAGTTTACCCCCCCCCCCCCCCCAAACATTTGGAATTGGCCTTAGAAAGCTCCTCATCAGCGGTCTAAGCTGTCGTTGGACTATTGACGGACTTTTGCGGAAAATTGTGTGGTGAGCCCATCAGTAAAGATGGTTCGGGAACTTTTGGGAAGAATTATAGTTTTCGGCACCTTCCCCTAAACCCATAACTTTCAGACGCTCATTCACTGCAGCTTGGACTATATCACCAATGTTCTTCGCCATATTTGAAATGTTTAGGGCAAACTCTCTGAAGTTGAAATCGTATGTAGTTAACTGCGACTCAAACATCTCAAATCTACCATCATAGTTGTCAATTTTTCTGGGAATATTATCTAGAGTAGTCATTATGATCTGCAGAGCCGCATTATTCCCCATATCTTCCCTACCTTCCTCATTGCTAACTCCATTTCCCTTTGCATCAGCTTCACCCTCACTCATGTTCACTTCGTGACTGGCTCAGCCTCCATTTTTTCTTCTTCTCATTCCTCTGCACTTCCCAAAAACCTCTAACAAACCAATATGCACGTATGTATGTTATCAAGTTAACGAGTTGTGGGTCATCTGCACCTGGCCACTCAAGAATTATCTCTTGTACATAGTCCTTCATAAACATTTTCCGCACACGCACCTGAAACAATAACTAATAACTCAGCCAACAAATAACTCATAACTCAGCCATTAAATAACTCATAACTCAGCTAAATAGAATATATAACTCAGCCAAATACTTAATAACTCAGTCATCAAAAACGAATAAGTCATCCATCTTCTAAATAATAACTCAACCATCAAATACTCATAACTCAGCCACCAAATAAAAAATAACTCAACGTGAAACCTTACCTCACCATGATCTCTGATCTCCTCAGAGATATCAGTAGCAAAACTTGAACGTCTACGCTTTCCACCCCATCGAAAAAGCAGAACTTCTTGCTCATCGACCACTCTCCCAAAACGCTCTCCAAATCAAGTGACAGATTCATACACCCAAACCAATAACACGTCCTTCAGGCCGCTTATGGTGTATGACCTTCCTTGCAGATTCAACATCTTAATATAGTCAACAAGAATTTCATATGCAGTCCGACCCCATGGAAACGTCATCATAGCTTCATCGTCGAATACTATTTTTGCACTTTCAAATGGTATCCTAGAATTGTGATGCAAAGCTTAAAGTCCCATGGCTTGAAGAAGTAACATCCCTAACCATTTACCTTTTCAAAACTCCAGGCCGGACAGACCTCTAATGTTGCGCTCAGTTCATTTAACTTGGGTCTCATCCCAAGCGCCAAATTCAACTCCTCCCAAAACGCTTTGTATTGGTCAGATTTAAAATGTTGGCAGTGGATTAGTGTTTAACCCAGTGATCTCACCAAATTCGTGTAAGCTAAACCTAATTGGTTCATCACCAACGAGACTCCAAATCTGCTTCTTATATACTCGCAACTATCTACATAGTAGATAGTGTACAGTCCTACCAGACCACACGTTTCTACGTTCAGCTAGGTTAGCAATTAATCCAATAGGAAACTGCTTCAAGTGTTCCCACACATCCTATCCTATTTCTTCTCTAACTTGATGGAATTCTCACATATGGATATTGTGATTAATCTCTTTATTTTCTAGATTGGAAGCCTCTTCAGCATAAAGTCTTGGAGAGTAATCTCGTGCTTGATCTTCAGAAACATTCATCTGATCATAAAAAACATATATAACTCAGCAACAACTGCATTTATAACTCAGCCACAACACAATATATAACTCAGCTGAAAAAGAAACATAACCAAACCACAACATAATATAGAAACATAACCCAACCACAACATAATATATAACTCAACCACAATAGAAAACTAACTCAGCCACTAGATAATAAATATAAAAAAAATCAGCCACAACATTATAAATTACTCAACAACAATATAAATCAAAATCTCACAACATAAATCAAACTCAGCCACAAAATACCAGAGAAGATTATTTCGTAGATACGGTTGCGGCGAAGACGATTTCGTAGAAACGCTTACGGAGAAGATGATTTCGTAGAAACACTTACGGAGAAGACGATTTTGGCGAAGACAGTTTGAGACGATAAACAACAATTTCGACTAATGGTTGACGAAGAGAGAAAGTTGTGTGTTACGAATCGAGAAAACTGTGACAGCAGTTGATTTTCGTAGAAAGAAAATTTTTTTTTTTTACCACCGGAATTATGACGACTGGTTGATGTTCGTTAATCTTTTGATCCTAAAAATTAATTACGTGGATACACAATTAGTGACGTGGATTTGTTAATTAAAAATATTCTCAATTAGAAAAAAAAATTAAATAAGGGATTTTATTTTAATTTACTAGGGACCCATCAATATTTTATTAATTTTTTAAAAAATTATACTATTCTAGTAATATGACAATTTTTTTATGCTATTCTAGTCATTTTTCCTTAAAAAATTACATCATTAACCTTATTGAAAATTAGTATTCTTTAACCCGCACCAAATCTCTGTAGAAGACAAGAAAACTAAATAAAAAAATCTTTGCCTACAGTGTTGTCTATCTTGAGAATATGACTTATGTGGAGACTTCATCTCTATCTACTAACCCAAAGAAATCATCATCTTCTTCCATCAGAATCTTCTTAAGAAAGCATGTGAGCCGGTTGCCGCGTTCTAAAACAATTGCTGTTTTGTGCATGGGTTTTGTTGAAGGCAGAGCAATGAGTATTTTTGTGTAGCCATTTTGTTCATTTATCTACGATCTTCATAAAAAAAAATCTTGTTGGAGAGAAGGAGAAGCAAGCACTCTTTATGATCTGCAAAATTTTGTAACTGGAAAATCAGACAACTTTAGGTATGTGGAGGGTTAAATCAATGAATTACTATGAAAATGTACATGACCCTTGTATAAGCTATCGAAAACAAATAACGAGTTTTAAAGAACATGGAAGGCTGTTGTCTGGTCTGGTAGAAATGAAAAATTGGTGATCCAAATTGAAAACATAAATGTAAATGATTGTCTCCCTAAAATTGATATTGGCTGGTCTTCTCAAAGTTTTGAGGAATTCATGTGATTTGTATTCCGTTGGTTTATGTAAATAGTATTTTATTGGATAACAAATCTATAAACACTGTTCAGAAAAAAATTAAGAAACATTGATGTTTTCTGAATCCATCAGTTGATTTATTCAAAAAAATATTATATACCTTCAAATATTTAGGGTGTCTCGTTTCATGGAATTACGTAAGCCAAAAGTTAAGAATAGTGTATCTGAAAACAAGTATAACCTGAGTAAAAATATGACTATGAATTGATCAGCATAGTGATAATGGACATCTTTCGATCTAATCATTGTTTTTAGCTGATTTGGCAAATAACAATTACCTATTATTGAGTACCTATTGAGAAACTATAGCATTGCCAACAAGAAACTATTACATCCCAAGTCACTTTTCATCTTTCTAATACCATACTCGGTCACATTGTGCTATTGGAACACTTTTTCTAAGTCTATCGAAACATCTCCTCTACTACCCCAAATGTGATAAGCCAAATCTTCTATGGGCTCTTAATATCTCCTATGCCCCTATTTCATTAACTCATTGCAAAATGACAAAAATGCCTTTTAGCCATTTTGAATTTTGGTTAGTTCATGTAGGGGTTGGTTAGGTTACAGCAAATGAGTTAGTGGTTTCGTTTTCGATTTACGGTTTGTGATTCAATTTAAATAAATAAACAAAATCCAAAATTAAAAGAAAAAAAACTCCTCTCCCCCGCAGCCCGTTCTCCTCTCCTCCCAACCACCTCCCTCTCAGCTACTCTGTTGTCGATGTCGATAGCTTCTTCGGCTAGGCTGTTGAACTTCAACGTTTCCACCAGCGTGCATTCCTTCGGGGTAGGTCGTAATGCAGGTTAGTTTCTCTCTCTTCCGCGAGCTGCAATGGATAGAAATCGAATTTAGGGTTTGTAATTGGATGTGTTGAGATACCATTGACTATGGGTTGATTTTTATACAAAATTGTTGTACAATTCAAGCATGTGGTTGAACTTGTATTGAGTCAAATTGTCTCAATTGTGAGTAGCTTCGCACGAAGAGATCGCAATCGTACATTTGAGTTCTTGTTTAACCATAACTAAGTATAACTAGTAGAACTGATAATTGTAGTATACTAAGTAAAACGTGGTAAAATCGTAGTAACTCGGTAGAACTCAGAACAACTGGTATAACTGTAGAAAACTCGGTAAAACTAAGAACTACTGGTATAATTAGAACTTAATTTTGTTGTTTTAGCAGGATACAATGACAAAATATGTGAGCGTACATTTCAAATTCAAAGGTTGGATATATAGTGTAACGTTGAAGACAACAGTGGAGGATATAAGTTTGGCAATGCTAGAAGAAAGGTTGTATAAAAAGCTTGCGTTCGATGAAAGTAAGGTAAAACTGGCATTAAGGTACATTCCGATGGTGGCTGGATGTGAGGAACAACTAACTATTTGTGATGATGATGATCTGTTTGTTTACCTAATTTATATTGATAAAGAGAACCGTAGATGTCTTTTGTTAGTGGAGGAGACGAGTAGATTGGATCAGTTAGAGAAGATGTCGAGAGTGGGCATAAGTTCATTTGGTATGAACTACTACAGTGTTCCAGGGAAATGATGATGAAATCGCACCTAATGCCATAAATTTTTACGTAGAATATTGGCAAGGAAATCAACAGAAGGAGCTGATAAAGGCAGAGAATGATGATGATAAAAAAAATAGATGATTGTATGGATAAAGACACCGCAGCTGAGACACACATCTCAACAGGGATGGACACTGCAGCTGCGACAGATATTGTTGCTGATATGAACACTGATTTTGCAGATAAGTATATTGAGCAGCCACCTGTAGAAAAATCTAGTCAGGTTACAAAGGAATGGGAAGACGGTTTGGGTCTTAGAAAGCTTCAGGAATTTCCAAGTAAGAAATCAATTCAAGAGATGGTTGATAGATCTGCATTTGGTGAATGCTTCCGTTATGTTACCAAAAAGTCGGATCGTAGATGATTGGTGGTAAAATGTTGTGAAGGAAGTCGTAAATGGGTTTTGCGATCTGCAAAGATTTCACATACCGAAATGTTTTCAGTTAGGAGGTACACAGGTGTGCATACATGCTCTCGAACCAATCAAAGTAAAAGCAGCAACAACAAGAGGAAAGGCTCAGCAGAATTAGTAGCGGAGACAAACACCGCATCGGAGATAGACACCGCAGCTGAGACGGACACCACAGCTGAAATGGACACCGCAGCTGACACAGATATTGGTGAGGATATGGAGATCGATTTGGTAGATAAGTGTGTTGAAAAGCCACCTATAGAAAAATCTATTCAGGTTGTAGAAGATTGGGATGACGGTTTGGGCCTGAGTAAGTTTCAGGAATTTCCAAATAAGAAATCAATTCAAGAGGTGGTGGATAGAGCCGCATTTGGTGAATGCTTTCGTTATGTTATCAAAAATTTGGATCGTAGACGATTGGTGGTAAAATGTTGTTAAGAAAGATGTAAATGGGGTTTGCAAGCTGCAAGGATTCCACAGACCGAAAAATTTTAGGAGGTACACCGGTGTGCATACATTCTCTCGGACTAGTCAAAGTAAAACAAGAAACAACAAGAGGAGAGGCTCAGTAGAATTGGTTGAATCTTTTTTGAATGAGGAATACCCTGGAAAACTGAGAACTCCTGTTCTGAGGGATATCATGGATCTTCTAAAGTTAAAACTTGGTGTAACAATATCCTACTTCACGGCCTTGAGAGGGAAAATCTAGCTATTTGTCATTTGCGTGGTAGTTCAGAAGACAGGTACAAGATGTTGTATAGCTACTTGTACATGTTAGAGCAGGTCAAGCCGGAAACAAAAACAAGTGTGAAGTTGGATGAGGCAGGTAAGTTCAAGTACCTCTTCATAGCGTTGGGAGCTTGTACTGAAGTGTTTGCAGTCATGAGGAAAGTGATAGTTGTGGATGCCACATTTTTGAAGAATGGGTATGGTGGTGTACTTGTATTTGCTAAAGCTCAAGATCCTAATCGTCACCGCTACCCCTCACGATTGGTGTACTCGACGGTGAGAATAACGCTAGTTGGACTTGGTTTTTCGAGATGCTCAAAAGTGTTATACCAGACTCTTGTGAATTAGCTTTTATGAGCGATAGAAACCAGAGCCTCATCAAGGCTGTAGCTAATGTGTTTCCACAAGCTCACCATGGCCACTGTATATGGCATTTGGCCCAAAATGTGAGAGGGCATGCTTGTAACACCAACAAATTTGTAGTTGCATGGAGATTTATGGAGGTAGATAGGTGTTACATGATGGCTTGCCTGGGAGTAGGTACTTCACATGCAAGTCCTACAAGGTAATTGTCCGTCATCTTTGCATTCGATGTAAAACTGAGTGAAACTAACAGCGTAATACTACATAATATTGAGTTATGTTGAGTAAAACTAACTTCATAATATTGAGTCAAACTGAGTTATACTGAGTTAAACTATGTTGAACATGCAGAACGATGGGATGCACTTTTGTCAACCATGGGATTTTGGTGTTGAGGAAGAAGTGAAGAGCTTAAGGAGGGAGTTGAATGATATGGCTGAAGAGATTGCACAGCTTAAAAGACTTATTACCCGTCCATGAGATTCTCAATTCTTAATTCTCGGTTCTATATGATTTTATGTGTCCTTTTTGTGCTAAAAATTTATGTTATCTTATGTCGTTTATATGAGTTTATGTGTCGTTTATGTGCTAAAATTTGTTTGAGTTAAAAACTTATGTTATCTTATTACTCATGTTATGTTAAACCTTTGTTTCTTAAGTTTTCTTCTATTTGTGTTTGGATTCTTTTCTCTTATAGTTGTACCTACTTTTGGCCTAGTTCACAAAAAAACATCACATACCTAGTTTTGAAGAAATTTTATCTTACACCGAAATCTCCGTTAAATATTAGTCATAACCAAGTTCTAATTCCAAAAAGAAAACAACAAAAACCACCGAACACCTAGAGTTTTGTCATTTCCGAAAATAATAAAAACCTTCAGAGAGACTTAATATGTATACTTCATAAAACAACACCTAGATGCATGAAAGAAACAAGTTCTTCACTTCTTTATTTGTTTATGTTTCTCGACGTCCTTCAAAAACGCCTCTAGCGGGGCCAATCTCCCATCCAATTGGTCAACCTTCTTGTCAACTTTCTTGATCAGTTTCACCATTGTTTTCAGCATCTTCATAACATCTCCCAGCTGAGTCGACTAACCAACTATTTGTTCTCCATACGCTGGTGCAACTTCTATCTCTTCTGCAAGTTTTTCTCGCGCAGAAACATCTTCACCGTACATGTCTTTAAAAAAGATTGACAATACTTCATCGAGACGCTTATCCCAACTGTCCACAGCTATATCAGGCTGATCAACATCATCTTCATCTTCCATAATGTCATCCAAGAGAGTTTCTTCTTGTGGAGTTTTGGTGGGGATGATGCTATAAATATCTTGTCACAATCAAATTAATGTTGAAACTCAGTTTTACATAACTACATTAATTATACTTTAGTTTTACATAACTAACTTAGTTTTACATAAATACCTTAGTTCTACCCTAGTTCTACTTTTATTCTATCTTTGTTCTAACTTAGTTCTCTGATACACGTATCTTAACACCAAATAACTAAATAAAAGGAAAAATTACGGTTTCGTCACCTAGTTCCTTATTTATCACACAAAGTCCTCTCATTCCATTTCGTTTGAAAGATGACTTGCACAACCTCAGACAATAGACATCAGCTCCTTCAACAGGTTCTCTGAACTGTTTTTCCAGCTTAGGAATTGCCTCAAATGCAAGAAGCTGCAAAACATCAAATTATGTAATACCATCAGTGGTCAACAATAGTGATCATGTCATTTACGGGATTTTACATACCTCTAGTTCAACACAAAAACCTGGAAGAGGCCACAATGTATTCTCTTTCACCAACCCTCCAAAATGATCCTTTGTGTGAGAGATCTCCCAACATGTAATCATAGGAGTACCTCCCCCATGGAAATGTCCTGCAGAAGTTAAGATCATCCACAACTCTCTGGAAAAATTCCAAGACATCATTTTCCCCGTCCCCAACCTTTGTTTTTGCGCAAATAACACTTGCTAAGAAGAATAGAACCGTCATCTTCAGTTTGTCTCTATGGGGTCTAATATTGACCAGCTTCGCTTTCACATCCCCTAACCTTCTAAATTCTCATTCCTTAAAATGCCGATCCACAAACTTTGTCTCACCACAATCCTTGTAGCCGAGAGGATAGTTGTGACATTGTAGCCCTGATATCAAAGCAGGTTCCCTGTGCCATTGACAATGAACCACACTTCTCTCTCCTTACTGCTATAGGCAGTCCGTAATAACAACATCCACATTCCTTGAACCCTGTGGTTCTTCTCTCTTTTTATGTAGAAAATGTGTCTGAATTGAGTATGCTCCTCAAACCAGTTCCACTCCGCGTTAGACAGCTTCGGTTTCAGGTTGGTTAGCGTCTTAATTGCATACACTATGAAACACCTTTTTCCTAGCTTTATTTTTTCTTGTACTCAAATGGCTTAAAGAACATTCTCGTTGATTTGAGTGCCTCGGTTTCCTCGGTTTCATTCCTGCAACTAACATTAAGTTCTAATCAAGTTACAGCACTCGTACTTCAAAGCTCCAATTTTGGTTTTCAGTTTTTCAAGTATTATCTAGTTGTCCAGTGTTTTCCTAGTACTACACAAATTGTTACTGACTATTCCATAGTTCTACCAAACAAAAAACAACGCATCAAGTTATATTTATTAATTTGGTGATGGGTCCTCTTGTTCACATTATCTTCTCTTAATTCTCCCACATCACCATCTCCATCACCAGTAGAGTCATCAACATTACTAGACTCATCACCAGATTCCTCTACATTGTTTGCTACTTCCTCTGATTCTTCTTCTTCTTCAGCGTTTTCATTCTCTTCATTAAAGCCATCAGGCTCGTCTACATTGGCTTCATCAGAGGCAGTATCATCCCCTTCGTTTTCTTCATCAGAGGAAGCCAAGTTCTCTTCATTTTCGTTCGGTTCATCGTCCTGGGATTCTCCACTCTAACTCACCGGAAGAGCGGGAGGAGCCTAAGGATGATCAGATTTGCTTAGTCCAGATCTGTATGCTGCATCCACGAGAAAATTTATCGGTTCAAAAGGCATCGTTTCAGTTTGCTCCGTCGTCGCAGTCTTTTTCTCCAGAGCTGTCGATGAGGGAGGAGAGGTCGTCCTTACAAACTTCATTCTAACAGGTTTCTCCTTTGACTTCTTCACAGACAAATTTGCCTTCATTTCCTCTTTCTATGTTGGATTCTCCTTCTCTTCTCACCCCGTCTCGTTTCCACCATCTTTACTGAGTTACTTCGGAGGCTTGTTTTGTCGGAGTGCTCTTCAACGTCATGGTAAATATTTTAGAAGGTTGAGAAATAGTTGAATTCAATTTGGGAATCGGTAATTTGGAAAACTAGGGTTTGAGGGTTTTCTAAAACATATAGATTAGATATTGGAGAGTGGTTAGTGTGGTTAAACGGTTTGATACTTTCATTTTTTTTTGTTTGAAATTAGATGCGGGTCGGGTCGGAGTAACTGGATAAACTCCAGGTTGAAGTTGTAAATATTACCAAGTCTTATGGATTTTATGTCTTTTTATTATTAAGAGATTCAAAAATAATTCATTTTTTCTGTTTAATAGCATGTTCTTTAAAGATTGAATTTTTAGATTTGGGGGCATGATATGAGTTGACTCAAAATGAGGTATCTCCTCCAGTGCCCCCCAAATGTCAAAAGGCAAATCTCTTATGGGCTCTTCTAATCTCCTATATCCCTATCTCATTAACTCATTGCGCAAAGAAAAAAATACCCTTAACTGGGTGGAAAAATATTGGAATCTTGAATTTTGGTTAGATTGGATAGAGATTGGTTTGGTTAGAGGGAAAAAGTTGGTGTTTTGGTTTTGGTTTAAGGTTTGTGATTTAAATTAAACAAATAATCAGAAATAATAAAGATGCCTCGATCGACGACCTCACCTCGCTCCGCCTCCTCTCAGCTCGTCTTCTCTTCCTCCTCTCCGCCAGCTACGAAGCTTCTCCGGTGACACAGTCGGACGTCAACGTTTCCACCGACGAACATTCCTACATGACAGGTCAAAATGCAGGTTAGTTCTTCCCTCCTCCACGAGTCTCCCTACATTGGATAGAAATCAGATACATGGTTTGTAAATGGATTTGTTGAAACGCAATTAGTTTTGGGTTTGTTTGGTTGATTTGTATATGAAATTGATATACAATGCAAGCATGTGGTTGAATGTATGGGGGTGAATTGTCTCAGTTGTGAGTAGATTCCCACCAAAATCTCAATCCAATCGTACTAAACAATTATTGTTGAAGCATAACTTGGTATAACTAGTAGAACTGATAATTGTAGTATACTAGCTTAAACTTGGTATAACTGTAGATAACTTGGTAGAACTAAGAATAGCTTCTATAACTGTTGCTAACTCAGTAGAACTGAGAACAACTAGTATAATTAGAACTTTATTCTTTTGTTTTTGTAGGATATAAAGGCGAAACACGTGAGCATATATTTCAAATTCAAAGGTCACATTTATAGTGTAACCTTAAAGACAACAGTGGAAGATATAAGTTTGGAAATGATAGAAGAAAGGATGTACAAAAAGCTTGCATTGGATGAAAGTAAGTTTAAACTGTCATTGAGGTACATGCCGATGGTGATTGGATGTGAGGAAGAGAAAAATATTTGTGATGATGAGGATTTGTTTGTGTACCTAATGACCATTGATAAAGAGAACCGTATAAGTCTTTTGTTTGTGGAGGAGACGAGTAGATCAGAAGAGTTAGAGAAGCTTTCGAGAGTGGGCGTAAGTTTGTTTTGTATGAACTACCAAGTGTTGGAGGGAATTGATGCTGAAATGGGACCTAAAGCCATAAACATGTACGTAGGAGATGGGCAAGCAAATCAACAGAAGGATGTGATAGATGCAGAGAATGATGATGGTAAAACAGGAAATGATTGTATGGATACAAACACTACAGCTGAGACGGACACCGCAGCTGAGACGGACACCGCAGTTGAGACAATCATCGCAGCAGAGATGGACACTGGCTGCGACAAATAATGTTGCTGATGTGGACACTGATTTTGCAGATAGGTATATTGAGCAGCCACCTGTAGAAAAAATCTAGTCAGGTTATAGAGGAATGGGAAGATGGCTTGGGTCTTAGAAAGCTTCAGGAATTTCCAAGTAAGAAAGTAATTCAAGAGATGGTTGATAGAGCCGCATTTGGTGAATGCTTTTGTTATGTTACCAAAAATTCGGATCGTAGATGATTGGTGGTAAAATATTGTGAAGGAAGTTGTAAATGGGGTTTGCGAGCTGCAAAGATTCCACATACCGAAATGTTTTCAGTTAGGAGGTACATAGGTGTGCATACATGCTCTCGAACCAGTCAAAGTAAAAGCGGCAACAGCAAGAGGAAAGGCTCAGCAGAATTAGTTGCATCTTTTTTTAATGAGGAATATCCTAGACAAGTGAGAACTCCTGTTCCGAGAGATATCATAAGTCTTCTAAAGTTAAGACTTGGTGTAACAGTATCATATTCCACAGCCTTGAGAGGAAAAAATCTAGCTATTTCTAATTTGTGTGGTAGTTCGGAAGACAGTTACAAGTTGTTGTATAGCTACTTGTACATGTTAGAGCAAGTCAATCTAGGAACAATAACAGGTGTGAAGTTGGATGAGGCAAATAAGTTCAAGTACCTCTTCATAGCTTTCGGAGCTTGCATTGAAGAATTTGCGGTCATGAGGAAAGTGATAGTTGTGGATGCCACATTTTTGAAGAACGGATATGGGGGTGTACTAGTTTTTGCCAAAGCTCAAGATCCTAATCGTCACCATTATCCCCTTGCGTTTGGTGTACTCGACGGTGAGAATAATGCTAGTTGGACTTGGTTTTTCGAGATGCTTAAAAAGTGTTATACCAGACTCTTCTGAATTAGTTTTTATGAGCGATAGAAACCAGAGTCTCATCACAGCGGTAGCTAATGTGTTTCCACAAGCTCACCATGCCCATTGTATATGGCATATGGCCCATAATATGAGAGGACATGCTTGTAACACCAACAAAGCCCTAGTCGAATGGAAATTTATGGAGTTGGCTAAGTGTTACACGGTGGCTGAATTCAAATCTTCTTATGCAGCCTTTAAAGTGAGTTTGTCTTCAGCGTACAAGTATATTGAGGAGCATTGTGAGAAAGAGACATGAGCAAGGGTTCTTTTCCAGGTGATAGATAAAAATTGGACCTAGCAACAGTGTGGAGTCAATGAACATCACGTTTAAGGACACAAGGAGGTATGCCTTGATACCAATGTTAGATACAATCATCAAACAATTTTCCGAGTTGTTTAATGAAGATCGGAAGGACGTTGTGTCTGGATCGATTGATACCAAACTGGTTCCTCTTGTCGAGATTCACTTGCACAACCTCTAAGGCGTAGCTGAGAAAACACTAGTGCATGAACTAAATAGTTATGAGCTTGAGTATGAGGTAACCGACAAAGATGATGGGAAGACTTATTTGGTGAAATTGATAGCTAAGAGTTGTACCTGCAAGGTGTATGACTATGGAAAGTATCCTTGTCTGCACGACTAGTTGCTTATTTATTTTTCCTTGAGGTTGATGCTGCTCCTGGTCGTCGACGTGAAGTCAGAATAGAGTATCATGAGTTGTGCTTAAAATATTACTGGACGGAACTATGGGCATTGGCTTATTACAAAACTCTTTATTATGTGCCCAACAGGTCTGATTAGAATGTACCATATCACATCAAAGAGCTTCAGATCATACCTCCGGATCGGCTCAAGAGGAAAGGAAGGAAAAAGGATAAGAGGAATCCCTCAATTGGAGAACGGCGTAAAAAGACGCAAAAAAAGGCGATCGAGGAAAAATTTCGGTTTCAGTTGGTTGTTATTTGGAAGGGATCGCAATCTTGCTGAATGAAAATACATCTTCTGTTGGTTTCATCTTTTGTGTTGTCTAATTATTGGTTTTCGCTTATATAAAACTATAGAATACTACGGCTTATTAGTATGTTTGGATATTATTTCTGTTGTATCCATGATTGTGTAGATTAAAGTATATTCGTATTCAACTTTTGATATGTATAACACATACTCTAACTGAAAAAGATTAGTGAAAACAACTTTTAAAAAATCATAGTCAAAATAACATGTAATAAAAAACTCATCGTTCCACATTCGTTCTTACACACCATTGTATTTCCAAGAACAATTTCTTAGTAAGACCAACTTATAAAAGAGCATTCTTCAAAAATGGTGATTTTAAACATATTATTGCGCTAATCACATACCATTACATCTTAATGCAGAAAACTGAACTGTAAAACTAATTTAACAAATTAAAATGATAGGTAAAAGTGGAAATACTTGAAATCACCAAAAGTAGAACTAATGAAGAACATTAGTAAAACCCGAAACTTTTGTATAACTATGAGTAATTTTGTTGGGGGGGGGATAAAAAATATTTTCGCGCCTAAACGAAAAAAACACAGTTAGTTTTAAATTTTTGGGGGTTAAAAAGTTGATTCTATCTGCTTTCATCTGCTCACTTTGTCAAGTTCTCTCTCTCTCTCTCTCTCTCTCTCTCTCTCTCTCTCTCTCTCTCTCTCTCTCTCTCTACTCTAACCTCTTATATCTCCTCTCACTCTCACCATTCACACACATCTCTTTCTCTTTTCATTTCGTCTATTCTCTATCTCAATTTCACTCTTTCCGTTTGCATCATGACTCACCCGTACGAAGAATACATGCACATGAAGCAGTTGAAGAAACACTACGAAATGCTAGGGTTCATTGCCGATGCCCAGTATAGTATTCCAACCTGATGCCCATGTGGCTGAGAATCATGCAGGATGCTTCTCCAAATCCAAAGTATCCATCAGATTTCGATATCTTACCTGGGAGAAGGTACTTCACTTGCAAGTCCTACAAAGTAATTGTTGTCGGTTATCTTTGACTTTGTCGTAAAACTATGTGAAACTGCATTATATTGGGTGAAACAAAGTGCAAAATACTGACTCAAACTAAGTTATACTAGGGTGAAACTGAGTGAAACTATGTTGAACTTAAAAAACGATGGGATGAACTTTCGTCAACCATGGGCTTTCGGTGTTGAGCAAAAAATTGGGCGCTTAAGGAGGAAGGTGGATGATATGGCTGAAGAGATTGCAGAGCTCAAGAGCATTATTACCCGTCCATGAGATTCTCAATTCTCGATTTCAAAGCTCAAGAGCCTTATTCTCGGTGCTAAAACTTATGCCTATGTTATCTTTCTTTCTTCATTTCGGATAACACAAGTCTTTGTTTGTTAAGACTTGTATGAGTTTATGTGTTAAAACCCATGTTATGTGAGACTCATGTTATGTGTTAAAACTAATGTTATGCTATGTTGTATCTTTATGTCGACTTGTCTAAACCTAATTTAGAAGACATATTTGCATTCGATGTAAAACTGAAATATCTGTTTTAGGAGACATTTAGAAGACATATATCGTACAATGAAATATCCGTTAAATATTAGTCATAACCAAGTTCTAATTCTATAAAGAAAACAAAAAAAACCTCTGAAACATAAAGTTTTGTCCATTTCCAAAAATAATAAAAACCATCAAAGACACTTCATCTGGCTACTTCAGAGAACAACACCTAGATGCACAAAATAAACAAGTTCTTTACTTTTTTCTTTGTTTCTACGTCTTTCACAAACGCCTCTAGCGGGGCCAATCTCCCATCCAATTGGTCAACTTTCTTGTCAACTTTCTTCATAAGTTTCACCATTGTTTTCAGCATCTTCATAACATCTCCCGGCTGAGTCGACTGACCAACTATTTGTACTCCATCCGCTGATGCTTCTTCAATCTCTTCTGCAAGTTTTTCTCATGTGGCAACATCTTCATCGTACATGTCTTTAAAAAAGATTGACAATCCTTCATCCAGACGCTTATCCCAACTGTCCACAGCTATATCAGGCTGATCAACATCATCTTCATCTTCCATAATGTCATCCAAGAGAGTTTCTTCTTGTGGAGTTTTGGTGAGGATGATGCTCAATATCCTGTCACAATCAAAATAAATGTTGAAACTTAGTTGTACTTTAGTTTTATATAAGTACCATAGTTATACCCTAGTTTTACATTACTACCTTTGTACAACCCTAGTTCTATCTTAGTTCTACCATAGTTCTTAGTTACACCTATCTTAACACCAAATAACTCAAAAACAAAGGAAAACTTACGGTTTCGTCACCCAGTTCCTTATTTATCACAGAAAGTGATACTCCTCTCATTCCATTTCGTTTGAATGATTACTTGCACATCCTCGGACAGCAGACATCAGCTCCTTCAACAGGTTCTCTGAACTGCTTTTCCAGCTTAGGAATTGCCTCAAATGCAAGAAGCTGCAAAACATCAAATTATGTAATACCATCAGTGGTCAACAATAGTGATCATGTTATTTACGGGATTTTACATACCTCTAGTTCAACACAGAAACCTGGAAGAGGCCACAATGTATTATCTTTCACCAACCCTCCAAAATGATCCATTGTGTGAGAGATCTCCTTCAACATGTAATCATAGGAGTATCTCCCCCATGGAAATGTCCTGCAGAAGTCAAGATCATCCACAACTCTCTGGAAAAATTCCAAGACATCATTTGCCCCGTTCCCAACCTTTGTTTTTGCGCAAATAACACTTGCTAAGAAGAACAGAACCATCATCTTCAGTCTGTCTCTATGGGGTCTCATGTTGACCAGCTTCACTTTCACATCCCCTAACCTTCTAAATTCTCCTTCCCTAAAATTTCGATCCACAAACTTTGTCCCACCACAGTCCTTGTAGCCGAGAGGATAGTTGTGACATTGTAGCCCTGATATCAAAGCAGGTTCCCTGTGCCATTGACAATGAACTACACTTCTCTCTCCTTACTGCTATAGGCAGTCCGCAATAACAACATCCACATTCCCTGAACCCTGTGGTTCTTCTCTCTTTTTATGTAGAAAATGTGTCTGAATTGAGTATGCTCCTCAAACCAGTTCCACTCCGCGTTAGACAGCTTCGGTTTCAGGTTGGTTAGCGTCTTAATTGTGTCCACTATCAAACAACTTTTTCCTTGCTTTTTTTTTTCTTGTACTCATATGGCTTAAAGAACATTCTCGTTGGTTTGAGTGCCTCGGTTTCCTCGTTTCCATCAGATTCTGCAACTAATATTAGGTTCTAATCAAGTTACAGTACTCGTACTTCGAAGCTCCAATTTTGTTTTTCAGTTTTTCAAGTATTATCTAGTTGTCCAGTGTTTTCCTAGTACTACAGAAATTGTTACTGACTATTCCATAGTTCTACCAAATAAAAAAACAATGCATCAAGTTATATTTGTTAATTCGTTACCTCTTCATGCTCTGATTCCACTGGCTTTGGGTCCTCTTGTTCACATTATCTTCTCTTAATTCTCCCACATCACCATCACCATCACCAGTAGAGTCATCAACATTACTACACTCATCACCAGATTCCTCTACATTGTTTGCTACTTCCTCTGATTCTTCTTCTTCTTCAGCGTTTTCATTCTCTTCATTAGAGCCATCAGGCTCATCTACATTGGCTTCATCAGAGGCAGTATCCTACCCTTCGTTGTCTTCATCAGAGGAAGCCAAGTTCTCTTCATTGTCGTTCGGTTCATCGTCCTGGGATTCTCCACTCTAACTCACCAGAAGAGCGGGAGGAGCCTAAGGATGATCAGATTTGCTTAGTTCAGAGCCGTGTGTTGCTTAAACTGCCGCCACAGCATCCACAAGAACATTTATCGGTTGCAAAGGCATCTTTTCAGTTTGCTCCATCGTCGCAGTCTTTTTCTCCAGAGCTGTCGATGAGGGAGGAGAGGTCGTCCTTACAAACTTCATTCTAACAGGTTTCTCCTTTGACTTCTTCACAGACGAATTTGCCTTCTTCTCCTCTTTCTATGTTGGATTCTCCTTCCTCTTCTTACCTCGTCTCGTTTCCACCATCTATACTGAGTGTTTTCAGAGTCTAGTTTTGACGGAGGGATCTTCGTCGTCATGGTCAATATTTGAGAAGGTTGAGAAATAGTTGAGTTCAATTTGGGAATTGGGAATTTGGTAAACTAGGGTTCGAGGGTTTTCTAAAACCTATAGATTAGAAATTGGAGAGTGGCTAGACGGTTTGATACTTTCGATTTTTTTTGTTTGCAATTAGATGTGGGTCGGGTCGGAGTAACTGGATAAAATCCAGGTTGAAGTTGTAAATATTACCAAGTCTTATGAATTTTATGTCTTTTTATTATTAAACGAATCAAAAATAAATCATTTTTTCTGTCTAATAGCATGTTCTTTAAAGATTGAATTTTTAGATTTGGGGGCATGATATGAGTTGACTCAAAATAAAATGAGGTATCTCCTCCAGTGCCCCCCAAATGTCAAAAGGCAAATCTCTTATGGGCTCTTCTAATCTCATATGTCCCTATCTCATTAACTCACTGCGCAAAGACAAAAATACCCTTAACTGGGTTGAAAAAAGTTGGAATCTTGAATTTTGGTTAGATCGGATTGGGGTTGGTTCGGTTAAAGAGAAAAATTTGGTGGATTGGTTTTGGTTTATGTTTTGTGATTTAAATTAAATTAAAAATCAGAAATAATAAAGATGCCTCGATCGACGACCTCACCTCGCTCCGCCTCCCCTCAGCTCGTCTTCTCTTCCTCCTCTCCGCCAGCTACGAAGCTATCGACGTCGATAGCTTCTCCGTTGACACAGTCGGACTTCAACGTTTCCACCGGCGAACATTCCTACGGGACAGGTCAAAATGCAGGTTAGTTCTTCTCTCCTCTGCGAGTCCCACTACATTGGATAGAAATCAGATACCAACAAAGCTCTAGTCGAATGGAAATTGATGGAGTTGGCTAAGTGTTACACGGTGGCTGAGTTCAACTCTTCTTATGCAGCCTTTAAAGTGAGACTGTCTTCAGCGTACAAGTATATTGAGGAGCATTGTGAGAAAGAGACATGGGCAAGGGTTGTTTTCCAGGTGATAGATAAAAATTGGACACTAGCAACAGTGTGGAGTCAATGAACATCACGTTTAAGGACACAAGGAGGTATGCCTTGATACCAATGTTAGATACAATCATCAAACAATTTTCCGAGTGGTTTAATGAAGATCGGAAGGACGTTGTGTCTGGATCGATTGATACCAAACTGGTTCCTCTTGTCGAGATTCACTTGCACAACCTCTAGGGCGTAGCTGAGAAAACACTAGTGCATGAACTAAATATTTATGAGCTTGAGTATGAGGTAACCGAAAAAGATGATGGGAAGTCTTATTTGGTGAAATTGATAGCTAAGAGTTGTACCTGCAAGGTGTATGACTATGGAAAGTATCATTTTCTGCACGACTAGCTGCTTACTTATTTTTCCTTGAGGTTGATGCTGCTCCAGGTCGTCGACGTGAAGTCAGAATAGAGTATCATGAGTTGTGCTCAAAATATTACTGGACGGAACTTTGGGCATTGGCTTATTACAAAACTCTTTATTCTATGCCCGACAGGTCTGATTGGAATGTACCATATCACATCAAAGACCTTCAGATCATACCTCCGGATTGACTCAAGAGGAAAGGAAGGAAAAAGGATAAGAGGAATCCCTCAGTTGGAGAACGGCGTAAAAGGACGCAAAAAAAGGCGATCGAGGAAAAATTTCGGTTTCAGTTGGTTGTTATTTGGAAGGGATCGCAATCGTGCTGAATGAAACTACATCTTCTGTTGGTTTCATCTTTTGTGTTGTCTAATTATTGGTTTTCGCTTATATAAAACTATAGAATACTACGGCTTATTAGTATGTTTGGATATTATTTCTGTTGTATCCATGATTGTGTAGATTAAAGTATATCAGTATTCAACTTTTGTTTTGTATAACACATACTCTAACTGAAAAAGATTAGTGAAAATAACTTTTAAAAAATCATAGTCAAAATAACATGTAATAAAAAACTCATCGTTCCACATTCGTTCTTACACACCATTGTATTTCCAAGAACAGTTTCTTAGTAAAACCAACTTATAAAAGAGCATTCTTCAAAAATGGTGATTTAAAACATATTATTGCGCTAATCACATACCATTAAATCTTACTGCAGAAAACTGAACTTTAAAACTAATTTAACAAATTAAAATGATAGGTAAAAGTGGAATTACTTGAAATCACCAAAAGTAGAACTATGAAGAACATTAGCAAAACCCGAAACTTCTGTATAACTATGAGTAATTTTGTTGGGGGGTGGGAATAAAAAATATTTTCGTGCCTAAACTAAAAAAACACAGTTAGTTTTAAATTTGTTGGGGATAAAAAGTTGATTCTATCTGCTTTCATCTTCTCACTTTGTCAAGTTCTCTCTCTCTCTCTCTCTCTCTCTCTCTCTCTCTCTCTCTCTCTCTCTCTCTCTCTCTCTCTCTCTCTCTCTCTCTCTCTCTCTCTCTCTCTCTCTCTCTCTCTCTCTCTCTACTATATCCTCTTATATCTCCTCTCACTCTCACCATTCACACACACATCTCTTTCTCTTTTCATTTCGTCTATTCTCTATCTCAATTTCACTCTTTCCATTTGCATCATGACTCACCCGTACGAAAAATACAGGCACATGAAGCAGTTGAAGAAACACTACGACATGCTAGGGTTCATTGCCGATGCCCAGTATAGTATTCCAGCCTGATGCCCATGTGGCTGAGAAATCATGCAGGATGCTTCTCCAAATCCAAAGTATCCATCAGATTTTCATACCTGGGAGAAGGTACTTCACTTGCAAGTCCCACAAAGTAATTGTTGTTGGTTATCTTTGACTTTGTCGTAAAACTATGTAAAACTGCGTTATATTGGGTGAAATAAGTACGAAATACTGACTCAAACTAAGTTATACTAGGGTGAAACTGAGTGAAAATATGTTGAACTTAAAGAACGATGGGGCACTTTCGTCAACCATGGGCTTTCGGTGTTGAGCAAGAAATTGGGCGCTTAAGGAGGAAGGTGGATGATATGGATGAAGAGATTGCAGAGCTCAAGAGCCTTATTACCCGTCCATGAGATTCTCAATTCTCGATTTCAGAGCTCAAGAGCCTTATTCTCGGTGCTAAAAACTTATGCCTATGTTATCTTTCTTTCTTCATTTCGGATAATACAAGTCTTTGTTTGTTAAGACTTGTATGAGTTTATGTGTTAAAACCCATGTTATGTGAGACTCATTGTTAGGTGTTAAAACTAATGTTATGCTATGTTGTATCTTTGTGTCGACTTGTCTAAACCTAATTTAGAAGACATCTTTGCATTCGATGTAAAACTGAAATATCTGTTTTAGGAGACATTTACAAGACATATTATCGTACACCGAAATATCCGTTAAATAATAGTCATAACCAAGTTCTAATTCTACAAAGAAAACAAAAAAAACCTCCAAAACATAAAGTTTTGTCCATTTCCAAAAATAATAAAAAAACATCAAAGACACTTCATCTAGCTACTTCAGAGAACAACACCTAGATGCACAAAATAAACAAGTTCTTCACTTTTTTCTTTGTTTCTATTTCTCTACGTCTTTCACAAACGCCTCTAGCGGGGCCAATCTCCCATCCAATTGGTCAACTTTCTTGTCAACTTTCTTCATAAGTTTCACCATTGTTTTCAGCATCTTCATAACATCTCCCGGCTGAGTCGACTGACCAATTATTTGTACTCCATCCGCTGATGCTTCTTGAATCTCTTCTGCAAGTTTTTCTCGTGTGGCAACATCTTCATCGTACATGTCTATAAAAAAGATTGACAATCCTTCATCCAGATACTTATCCCAACTGTCCACAGCTATATCAGACTGATCAACATCATCTTCATCTTCCATAATATCATCCAAGAGAGTTTCTTCTTGTGGAGTTTTGGTAGGATGATGTTGTCAATATCCTTCACAATCAAAATAAATGTTGAAACTTAGTTGTACATTAGTTTTATATAAGTAACATAGTTATAACCTAGTTTGACATTACTACCTTTGTACAACCCTAGTTCTATCTTAGTTCTACCATAGTTCTCAGTTACACGTATCTTAACACCAAATAACTCAAAAACTTACGGTTTCGTCACCCAGTTCCTTATTTATCACAGAAAGTGATACTCCTCTCATTCCATTTCGTTTGAATGATGACTTGCACATCCTCGGACAGTAGACATCAGCTCCTTCAACAGGTTCTCTGAACTACTTTTCCAGCTTAGGAATTGCGTCAAATGCAAGAAGCTGCAAAACATCAAATTATGTAATACCATCAGTGGTCAACAATAGTGATCATGTTATTTACGTGATTTTACATACCCCTAGTTCAACACAGAAACCTGGAAGAGGCCACAATGTATTCTCTTTCACCAGCCCTCCAAAATGATCCATTGCGTGAGAGATCTCCTTCAACATGTAATCATAGGAGTACCTCCCCCATGGAATTGTCCTGCAGAAATCAAGATCATCCACAACTCTCTGGAAAAATTCCAAGACATCATTGCCCCGTTTCCAACCTTTGTTTTTGCGCAAATCACACTTGCTAAGAAGAATAGAACCGTCATCTTCAGTCTGTCTCTATGGGGTCTAATATTCACCAGCTTCGCTTTCACAACCCCTAACCTTCTAAATTCTCCTTCCTTAAAATGTTGATCCACAAACTTTGTCTCACCACAGTCCTTGTAGCCGAGAGGATAGTTGTGACATTGTAGCCCTGATATCAAAGCAGGTGCCCTGTGCCATTGACAATGAACCACACTTCTCTCTCCTTACTGCTATAGGCAGTCCGTAATAACAACATCCACATTCCCTGAACCATGTGGTTCTTCTCTCTTTTCATGTAGAAAATGTGTCTGAATTGAGTATGATCCTTAAACCAGCTTCACTCCTCGTTAGACAGCTTTGGTTTCAGATTGGTTAGCATCTTAATTGTGTTCACTATCAAACACCTTTTTCCTAGCTTTGTTTTTTTCTTGTACTCATATGGCTTAAAGAACATTCTCGTTGGTTTGAGTGCCTCAGTTTCCTCGTTTCCATCAGATTCCTCCAACTAACATTAGGTTCTAATCAAGTTACAGCACTCGTACTTCAAAGCTCCAATTTTGTTTTTCAGTTTTTCAAGTATTATCTAGTTGTCCAGTGTTTTCCTAGTACTAAACAAATTGTTGCTGACTATTCCATAGTTCTACTAAATAAAAAACAAAGCATCAAGTTATATTTGTTAATTTGTTACCTCTTCATGCTCTGTTATGTGTTAAAACTAATGTTATGCTATGTTGTATCTTTGTGTCGACTTGTCTAAACCTAATTTAGAAGACATCTTTGCATTCGATGTAAAACTGAAATATCTGTTTTAGGAGACATTTAGAAGACATATTATCGTACACCGAAATATCCGTTAAATATTAGTCATAACCAAGTTCTAATTCCACAAAGAAAACAAAAAAAACTCCGAAAACATAAAGTTTTGTCCATTTCCAAAAACAATAAAAATCATCAAAGACACTTCATCTGTCTACTTCGGAAAACAACACCTAGATGCACAAAAGAAACAAGTTCTTCACTTCTTTCTTTGTTTCTGTTTCTCTACGTCCTTCACAAATGCCTCTAGCGGGGCCAATCTCCCATCAAATTGGTCAACTTTCTTGTCAACTTTCTTCATAAGTTTCACCATTGTTTTCAGCATCTTCATAACATCTCCCGGCTGAGTCGAATGACCAACTATTTGTACTCCATCCGCTGATGCTTCTTCAATCTCTTCTGCAAGTTTTTCTCGCGCGGCAACATCTTCACCGTACATGTCTATAAAAAAGATTGACAATCCTTCGTCCAGACGCTTATCCCAACTGTCCACTGCTATATCAGACTGATCAACATCATCTTCATCTTCCATAATATCATCCAAGAGAGTTTCTTCTTGTGGAGTTGGTCAATATCCTGTCACAATCAAAATAAATGTTGAAACTTAGATGTAACTTAGTTTTACATAAGTACTTTAGTTCTACCTTAGTTTTACATTACTACCTTTTTTCTACCCTAGTTCTATCTTAGTTCTACCATAGTTCTCAGTTACACCTATCTTAACACCAGATAACTCAAAAACAAAGGAAAACTTACGGTTTCGTCACCTAGTTCCTTATTTATCACAGAAAGTGATACTCCTCTCATTCCATTTCGTTTGAATGATGACTTGCACATCCTCGGACAGTAGACATCAGCTCCTTCAACAGGTTCTCTGAACTGCTTTTCCAGCTTAGGAATTGCCTCAAATGCAAGAAGCTGCAAAACATCAAATTATGTAATACCAACAGTGGTCAACAATAGTGATCATGTCATTTACGGGATTTTACATACCTCTAGTTGAACACAAAAACCTGGAAGAGGCCTCAATGTATTCTCTTTCACCAACCCTCCAAAATGATCCATAGTGTGAGAGTCCTTCAACATGTAATCATAGGATTATCTCCCCCATGGAAATGTCTTGCAGAAGTCAAGATCATCCATAACTCTTTGGAAAAATTCCAAGACATCATTTGCCCCGTTTCCAACCCTTGTTTCTGCACAAATAACACTTGCTAGGAAGAATAAAACCGCCATCTTCAGTCTGTCTCTATGGGGTCCCATGTTCACCACCTTCGCTTTCACATCCTCCAACCGTTTAAATTCTCCTTCCTTGAAATGTCGATCGACAAAATTTGTCCTACCACACTCCTTGTAGCCGAGAGGATAGTTGTGACAGTTTAGCCATGATATCAAAGTAGGTTCCTTCAGCCCATACCGGATGGGAATGCCATTGACAATGAACCACACTTCTCTCTCCTTACTGCTATAGGCTGTCCGCAGCAACAATATCCACATTCTCTGAACCTTGTAGTTCTTCTCTCTTTTTATGTGGAAAATGTGTCTGAATTGAGGATGCTCCACGTTAGACAACTTCGGTTTTAGATTGGTTAGCGTCTTAATTGCTTCCACTATCAAACACGTTGTCCCTAGCTTTATTTTTTTCTTGTACGCAACTGGCTTAAAGAACATTCTCGTTGGTTTGATTGCCTCGGTTTCCTCGGTTCCCTCAGATTCATGCAACTAATATTAAGTTCTAATCAAGTTATAGCACTCGTACTTCAAAGCTCCTATTTTTTTTTCAGTTTTTCAAGTATTATCTAGTTGTCCAGTGTTTTCCTAGTATTACACAAAGTGTTACTGACTATTACATACTTCTACCAAATAAAAAACAACACATTATATTTCTTCATTTGTTACCTCTTCGTTCTCTAATTCCACTGGTTTGGGTCTTCTTCTTCTTCTTCTTCTTCTTCTTCTTCTTCTTCTTCTTCTTCTTCTTCTTCTTCTTCTTCTTCTTCTTCTTCTTCTTCTTCTTCTTCTTCTTCTTCTTCTTCTTCTTCTTCTTCTTCTTCTTCTTCTTCTTCTTCTTCTTCTTCTTCTTCTTCTTCTTCTTCTTCTTCTTCTTCTTCTTCTTCTTCTTCTTCTTCTTCTTCTTCTTCTTCTTCTTCTTCTTCTTCTTCTTCTTCTTCTTCTTCCTAGGATTCTCCACTCTGACTCACCGGAAGAGCGGGAAGAGCTTGAGGATGATCAGATTTGCTCAGTTCAAAGCCGTCTATTGCTTCTAACACCACCACAGCGTCCACAAGAACATTTATCAGCTCCTCTAAAGGCATCGTTTCAGTTTGCTTGGTCGTCACAGTCTTTTTCTCAAGAGCTGTCGATGAGGGCGAGAGGCCGTCCTTACAAACTTCATTCTAACGGGTTTCTCCTTTGCCTTCTTAACAGACGACTTTGCCTTCTTCTCCTCTTTCTGTGTTGGATTCTCCTTCCTCTTCTTACCCCGTCTCGTTTCCACCATCTTTATTGAGTTTTGTCGGAGTGTTCTTCGTCGGAATGAGAAAGTTAAGAAATTTGACAAATAGTTGATTTTGATTTCGATTGAGTTTCGATTGGGGAATTTGGAAAACTTGGGTTTCGGGTTTGAGACTGAAACATATCACTTTTCTGAAATCGATAGAAGCCTCAGGTTGTATGGTTACAGTTTGATATTTTGGGTTTTTTGGTTTGCAATGAAACCAATTAGATGCGGATCGGGTTGGAGTAGCTGGATAAAATCTATGTTTAACTTGTAAATATTATCAACTCTTATGGATTTTTTTTGTCTTTTTTATTATTAAACGAATTTAAATAATTCGTTTTTCTTTCTGTTTAATAGCATGTCCTTGACAGATTGAATTTTTAGATTTTGGGGCATCAGAGGAGTTGGCTCATTCCTTAATCTTCAGCATTTCCAAGGTCATCGAGCAAGACGAGATCTCCGACGGACCTCCAATGCTGCGTCGTGGTGGCTTGTGCCGGAGTTTGCCGCAGCTGGCGGCAACTTAAGAACGAGATGTAGCTGTTCCTGAGATCTCTCTAAATGGACTTTCCCCATCTCTTTCAAGCAAGTTCCTCTCCTTCGAAAATCCCAATCACTATCTCTTTATCTCTCCTTCTCATCATGTCTGTTTTGATAACATTTAACTCATAAATACAATTTTTATTTACTTGTTTTCAAATTCTAATGAGAACAAAATTGGGTTTTGATGTTAGGTAATAGGTATATGTTGTGTTGTGTGTGATTGAGAGTAGGACCTTATCAAGCAAAACCTGAGCTCTGTGTTTGCATTTGCATTTGCTTTGAAAGGAAGAATGACTCCTAGTTTATATATATGACTATATATGTTCGATTCTTCAGAAGTCCTATTGAGAGTAAATTGTTGATTTGTTGGTGTGTAGCCTGGCCCAAGGGAGTCTCAGGTTGAGTGCTTCATCAAATGTGATCATGTCATTTGTATCTGAGGCCAACCAAGCTTATATCGAGGAGAAGACAAGATTATGTTGGGAAATGATGTGCGTCATATTGAAACAAGATATTACTTTCTTTGTAAATCTAAAAACACATCAGCTTAAGTTGAAGGTTTCTGATAGCATCAACTGGAAGTAATTTCACATGATATAATCTTTGGCTAACAACATTTACAACGTTAGGGTTCGTAACTTCTAGGTAACGAAGACAATGGATTTTATTTCAGATACTCCTACTAGTTAAGTTTAGTCTAAAGTTAAGGAGATGCAATTATCAAAAAATAAAGTAACTTAATTAGGGAGGTAATCAATGGAACATAATGAGAAAAAGAGAGGAACATGACCTTGGAACCTTCACCTATACAAATATGTTTTATTATCTACATGTAAACTATTTACAAAACCCAAAAGCGTAGGCATGTACACATATGTTTTAGTATTCATATTTACAATGTTCACAAAACTCAAAGCGTACACATATACGCATGTGTTTTAGTAATCATATGTACACTGTTCAAAAATAACTATATGTACACTTTTCGCAAGACCCAAAAGCGTACATATATACACATCTGTTTTATTATCCATATGTATGTGATTCATAAATATCCATATGTACACCACTATTCCAAGATCCACATGTAAATAGATATATATGGACATTTTTACATATAGCAATACCCAGATAAACCTTAACAGAAATTTATATTTACACACATCTTATTATTACTAGATTTTCTTGCTAAGATCTTTTTTGAGAGATATTCATCTACCTCCAATGAATAAGAGACGAGGATATCACCACCCCCTTACAATGTATGGTCTCACCTGGTGACCTCTAATATTGAACACTTTCTTCCAGAAACTGTGGCCAGAAATAAGCCGCTATTATTGCTATCTCATGTAAAGACATCAAGATGTAATGACCTAACAACAAAAAGCTTAATCTCTGAATAAGAATCTATCATTATTTGTCTAGATATTCATATGTAAATACTGCAAATTATCTTCAAAAACAATACTTCATAATGTTATAAAGAATACAAATGAAATCAACAATGCAAAATGAAATGTACAACAACTGCATACTTAAAAGAAGAAAAAGATTAAAAACAGTCTTCATCTTTCCATTCATCTTTTTTTTTTGAAAGAATGTTAAATTTATTCAAACAAAAAAAATCCATTTTTACACTGAGTGAGACTATGGTAAATAGAGTTTAGATTTTGTTACAAACCCGTCCTATTGAAAAATTATTGTAAAACTTATCTAGTCGCAAACTTTCCATCCATCTTTTTATACAAGAAGCAAAAGAAACTTGAAAGAGAACAATGACCGGAATCTACACAGGAGCATTGGTTGTCAAGACCTGGTGGGGCAGAAAGTGATAAAGTAGTTAGATCCAGAAAGTGCTTGTTGCTTCATTAGCCGAGAAACAATTGGTATCAATGTTTCTCTATATACCATTTTGGAAGCTTCCTCAAGATCACCAGCATCATCTCTTAATGAATCAATGAAATAACAACATCAAAAGTGTCTTCAAAGTCTCTACAAAAAATATACTGAGTATGGTTTAAGCTAATAAAGACCACCACAGATACAAACGAACAACAAACCTTGGATCTGCCAAAAAATATTTCTTCCCAAGCTGGATAACAAGAAGAGTAAAGTTCAACAGTCAAGCAATAGTCATCATATCACAAGTCTGAAACAAACAAACATCATTATATGACACTAATAAATCTGCAAGTCAGAGTGATCAGAGAGAGAAGTGACGAACTGCACGCATTTGATTCAAACCTCCATTATGAGACACTAATAAATTTCCATTGCTTGGATAATTTCCTGCAAAAAATGATTACACTTTCCTTACACCTCAAAACCAAATACCAATATGTTAAAAATGTTGAGAAACATAATCTGACTTGGATGAGGAGGCGGTAATCGAAGTAAATCGACGGGGAGGGAAAATAGGAAAATCTGATTGGCTAAACCGGCAGAGATCCAAAACGTCAAACTCGCCAATGGTGAACAGTCATGGTGAAGATACACAATCCTTTTCGCCTCTTCCACAGCTACTGTTAGGGCTTCAAAGCAAGAACATAAGCACACGAGATTTGTTTGGTAGTTTTCGACTACCTATTTTATGTTTTTCATTGACTTTTAATAGAAAAGAGATTGGAGTCATTAACTCCTACAAAACATGAATGAAGGAAACATGGAGTCGCAACTCCTAACAGAACAAGAACGTGAACAAAGTGGTGAACTACTCCCTAAAGAATAGTTCTATTATTTGAATAAGTAAAAATCAAAGAATTAAAGTAGTCACATGTCCTTCCTTAATTCAAATACTTATGCTTTGGAATCCTTTTCCGGCTTCATCTCCTTCCTGCCACGTCTGACTCACTCTTCTTCTTTACTGCTGTGATTTCATTGTCTTCTGACATCTATCAATACTCCCACGGTCCAAAAGAACATTTCCCTCAAGGTTCCCATTGAAATGAAGAAAGCTAACCTTGATTTGATGATAATCTTCCCACGTTGCTTCTTTTATTGGCAGACCTTTCCATTGGACTAAAGCTTCAATGACTTGTCCCTCTGCAATTTGAACTTGATGCACATATAATATCTCCTCTGGTTACAAAGACAAAGTACCCTTTCTTCTTATTGGTGGTATCTCTACAGAAACAGGATCATCGTTGCCAACACGTTTCTTGAGCGAGGAGACATGGAAGACCGGATAGATTTTAGCTCCTTTAGATAACTTGAGCCGATAAGCAACCTTTCCAATGTGTTTCTCAACTTGGAAAGGTCCAAAGATATGATTTTATAGCTTCTGCGAAGACCTTTTGAACACTGATTTCTGCCTGCAAGGTTGTAAGCGCAAGAAGACCCAGTCATCCACCGCTAATTCCAAATCATGGCGCTTACGATAAGCTTGTCGCTTCATTCTGTTACTAGCTGCTCCAAATGATACTTAAGCTCATTCAACAATTCATCTCTTGTCTGCAATTGTTCATCAATATATTCAACCATATAGAATCCGACTTCATACCTTGGTAATGATGGGGGAGGGTGGCCATAGAGAGAATGTATTGGTGTTGTTCCTGTGCTGGGGTGAAAGCTTGTGTTGTACCGATATTCTGCCCATGGAGGGAATGAACATCATTGCTTGTGCTTATTTTGGACAAAAAAACGTAAGAACTGTTCAATGCATCTGTTAACGACCTATGTCTGGCCGTCTGTTTGTCGATAGTAAGTAGAAAACATGCGCAACATAGTCCCTATCATTTTCCAGAGTTCTTTCCAGAATGTGCCGAGAAATATTGGATCGCGATCGCTGAGGACGGAACGTGGTAGTCCATGAAGTTTAACGATATATTCAACAAACTTTGCAGCAACTACAGCGGCTGAGTATGGGTGTGATAAAGGAACTAGATGGGCGGACTTGGTGAGGCGATCAACGACCAAGAGGATGGATGTGTAGCCGTGTGATTTTGGTAGGCCATCAACAAAGTCCATCGAGAAGTCTTCCCAAATCTGTTCTGGAATCAGTAATGGTTGTAAGAGGCCAGCCGGTGACATGTTTTGTGCTTTGGCACGTTGACAGGTATCACATCGAACAACATAATCTGCAACTTTTTATGCATAAAGGGCCAATAGAACTGTTGAGATAAATGCTTGAATGTGCGCAATATACCTGAATGTCCTCCAACTGAAATGTTGTGGTGCTCGTGTAGTAACTGCTGGACAAACTCAGAACTAGGTGGGATCAAGATTCTGTTATTGTACCGCACAAGTCCATCCTTCCAAGAATATGGGTGACCCAGTTTGTCTGAATCTGCAGTCCCAACTGTAACCAGATATGAGTCCGGACGTGTGAGGGCTCGCAGATCATCCCAGATTGTCACTTGATGTTGAGATATAGCATAGGGGAGAGGACTATTATGGACCGGGGATAATGCATCAGCATCTGAGTTGGTGCGGCTTGGTTTGTAGACTATGTCATAGTCGTAACCTACCAACTTAATATCCATTTTTTTTTCTCTAGTGTTTAAATACATTGTTCTAGCATGTACCGCAGAATTCATTCATCAGTTTGTATGGTGAACTTGCGTCCCAAAAAGTATGGACGCCATGTACGTATCGCGACAATAATAGCCAACATTTCTTTAGCGTAAGTAGACCATGACTTCTTCGTAGGGCCTAATGACCTGATCATGAAGGCAAAAGATTGATGATTTTGAGACAAAACAACACCAATACCCTCACATGAAGCATCTGTTTCGATAACAAATGGTTGAGAGAAGTTGCGAAGTGCCAACGTGGGAGTGGTTGTCATCGCCAACTTCAGTTTCTGGAAAGCTCTTCTTCTGTGTCATCCCAAGCGAACTTCCCTTTTCGCAAGAGATTGGTCAGTGGTCTTGCGATGACTCCATAATCGCGAACAAACTTGCGATAATAACCAGTGAGGCCGAGGAAGCCTCTGAGTTCTATCACTGATGTTGAGACTAGCCAATCCATCATGGCTTTGATCTTGGAGCAATCCACTTTTACTCCAGTATGTGTGATGATGTGACCAAGGTATTATCTTAACAGAGAGTTAATGTTGGCGAATGATACTAAGGACCTCATGAACATGTTATAGATGTGTCACCCATGTCGGACTGTAGATGATAATATCGTCGAAGAATACCAACACTGACTTTCTCATCAAAGGGCGGAAAATATCGTTCATAAGAGCTTGAAAAGTATATGGCGCGTTGTAGAGCCCAAAGGGCATCACGAGATACTCGTATTGGCCGTTGTGTGTACGGAAATCCATTTTGTGGATATCTTGTGGCTGCATCCGAACTTGGTGATACCCTGCTGTGAGATTGATCTTTGTGAAGAATGATGTGCTGTGTAACTCATCGAGCATATCCTCCACAATGGGAATTGGAAATCGATCCTTATTTGTCGCTGAAATTAGGGCTCAGTAGTCTATGCAAAAACGTCAGGAGCCATCTTTATTTTTAACCAGAAGAACCAGGGATGAGAATGGGCTCGATATTGGTCGAATGATTCTAGTAGTAATCATGTCGTTGACTTGCCTTTCAAGCTTGTCTTTATGGAAATATGTGTATCGATATGGTCGGACGTTGATTGCGTTTGTTCCCTCCTTAAGATTGATATGGTGTTTGTGACACGAACAATATCATCAAAATCCTGTAAGATGACCCGTATATCATCACTGATAGGTTGCAGCTTCGGTGTGTCGAGAAAAGAGCAAATAGCAAAGAGCATATGTCCTTGTCGGCCCTCTTTCTCAGTGTCTTGTTGTGTAGTGGGATTAATTGGTGGAGGAGAAATCCCAGCAAGAGTTGTGGGGATGTCATTCCACGTAAATTGTAATATCTTTTCAGTCCAATCACACAAAACAGGTCCAAGGCTTGCCGACCAGGTACTCCCAATACCAGATCCAGGCCCGGTAATGGAAGAGCATACAGTGTAATCATGAAATGTGTGTCACCGATTCCGATGATGATCCCCGTGTACTTACGCCGACAATGCATAGGGTTTCCATCAGCCACTCTAACAGTGAAAGGCTTTGTCGGTCTGTCAGTCGCAGATCTTGAGCTATCTTCTCACTGATAAAAGTATGAGTGGACCCGCTATCAAGAAGGGATTTATGATTGATATTCGTGTGGAGACGTATCGTTGTAGGTGAATCCCAACCGGTCAATTCATTGAGCGTAATCTCAGGTGCAAGTGCTTACACTTCCTGATCGTCGGTGTTTGAGTCCTCATCTTCTCCTTCCATGATGAAAAGTTGTGGTTGCTTGCATTTATGGTCTGGTGAGTACTGCGCATCACAGCTAAAACAGAGGCCAATTCTGCGTTTCTGTTTGAGTTCCTCCCACATCAGTTTGCGAGGGGGTACCGGTGTTTTTTTCTCATCTGGCATTGTTGGTGGGAGAGCGGTGTGTGTAGTGCCATAGGAAATGGTAGATGGGTTGTGTGTCGTATTCCATCGTCTCTCTTTTTTCAGTTGATCATCACGTAAATCGTGCGAGATTGATAATCTATGCCATGGTTTTTGGTTTGAAGATATGAATGGCGTTAGAGATGTTGGTGCTGAGGCCTCCAATGAATGTTCCGACTAGAGCTTTCTCTGACATCCCTCAACCTTGTTTTGAAACCGCTCAAATTCTCACTGAAAATCAATCAACGGTCCTTTCTGGCGGATATGAGAGAGCACTTCGTCAAAGTTTTCCCCATCAAGTGGACCAAAGCGAGTCCAGAGTTTCGTTTCAAATGTCTCCCATGGAGTTTGATGTTGATTGATCCCACGAGCTTTAGAAAGCGGTTGCCACCATTCATTTTCCTCTTCTGATAAGTGGTGTGAAGCAAAGCTGACTAGTTGTTCCATAGGAATCTCATTGTAGGAGAAGTATTTATTTGCTTTGCTCATCCATTCGGAGGATCTCCACCACAAATATTTGGAAACTCCAGCTTGATGTGATGTAATGGAGTCCGAGGTGGAGCAGCAAATGGATTCACTATTTCTTCCCGCTGCACCATTGGGTTTGGAGTGTCGTTGTTATGGCTTTGGCATGAAGCATTGCCTTCTTCTTCACACCATCTCTCTCATTTGTCCCATTGATTCCTCTAATGATCGCTGGAACATTTGTTCCGTTCCACGGAACTTGTCGTTGATACCCATTGAGAGTTTTTGAAGCTCATCCTGCACCAACCCGAGACTCGCTTCAAGGTCATCAATTCTTTCTTTCTGGCTCACCATCACTACTTCCGAGGTAAGTAGCAACTTCTGTTGTAATTTTTTTGTTTTTATATTTCTTGGTGGAATGATGATATAAGGGGAACAGAAAAAGAAAAAAAATTGCTCTTTTTGACGTTTATTACAACAAATACCCGTAAGAAAGAACGTGCTCCGATATCAATATGTTAGGGATTCAAAGCAAGAACATAAGAACACAATATTTTTTTGGTAGATAAGACTACCTATTTTTATGTTTTTTCATTGACTTAAATAGAAAAGAGATTGGAGTCATTAACTCCTACAAAACATGAATGAAGGAAACATGGAGTCACAACTCCTAACAAAACAAGAACCCGAAGAAAGTGGTGAACTATTCCCTAAAGAATAGTTCTATTATTTGAATAAGTAAAAACCCAAGAACTAAATAAGTCATGTGTCCTTCCTTAATTTAAATACTTCTGGTTTGGAATCTTTTTGCGGATTGATCTCTTTCTCGCCATGCCTGACTCACTCTTCTTCTTTACTGATGTGATGTCATTGTCTTGTGACATCCTATCAGCTACAATGTGTCTCGTGAATGCCACTTTTAGATATGTGTTAAAGCTCTCTAAAGCTTCCGCTAGGCATGTATTCGTAGATAAGATGTTGTGTCCTTGTTCGCTACTTATCTGAGGTCAATGAGGAGTCTCACGATGTGATTGACCTGGATTCTTCCAAGCATTTGGATCTCCGCCGTGACCTGTGGTCGGTGTTCCAATGTTCCTTTTCATGGCAACATCCATTTTTGAAGACACAAAAATGTCTCGATTTCTTTAGTAGAATCATGTAAATAAAATATTTTTATGTGGGTTTTGAATAAACATAAAAGATGTTTCTTTAGCTGAGAAAAAAAAATTGAAGACTGAGAAATACGAAAGTAGCAGAAGAAGAATAGAAGATGAAAAACGATATAAGACTAAGAAGTAGAGATGGCAATTTGTGTAACTGCACGCGGGCATGGCCCGGTAAATCCTGTTGCGGGGCAGGATTGGGCACTGACATTGAAGGCCCAAAATTTAGCGGGCCTAGCGGGCTAGGGATTGTGCGGAACTGGGCCTTGGGTGGGATTGGCCTGAAAGAGCCTGCGGAAAATTTGAGGACCCGCAACATCATTTCTTCTCGTCACCTCTTCACCTCTTCAGTCTTCAGGTGAAAAAAAAACACGAGAGAGTGTTAAACAATGGCAATTAAGAGGCGATCTTGCTCGAGAAGACTGAAGCAAGCTCCAATCTTCCTTCTGTTGTCCTCTTTTTCTTCGATCAGCACCATCGAAGATTCACCGACAAAGGAAAATAAGTTTGGATCACCTACAAATCTCTGACTCTGGTTCTTGTGCTCTGGCGATTGTGATTCAAGCTCCAATCTTCCATCTGGTGTTTTCTTTTTCTTTGATATGCACCATCGGAGATTCACCGACAAAGAAAAAGAAGTTTGGATCACCTACAAATCTCCGATGCTGGTTCTTGTGCTCTGGCGATGGTGATTCAAGCTCCAATCTTGCTTCTGGTGTTCTTTTGTCTTTGATCTGGAGCAAAGGACCTTCACCGAGAACTTATTGAGTAAGCATGCACTTTGGTCTAACTCTTACTGTTGATTTAAATGTTTTGTTCTCTTATTGAGTATTCATGCACTCGGGTCTAACTCTTTGTTGTCAATTTCATGCTTTTTAGTGAAAGAAGAACAAGATAGTTGGTCTATTTGTCTCTTATGAAGCATAACATCGAGAATATATAGGGTACTTTAGTTGTTCTTGTTTGTTCTCATCATGTCAGATTGTGTTTTAATGTTCTGTTTTCTTTGTAAACCATTTATATTCATACTGATATGCATGGTAATCATCATTGGTGCTTGTTTTCCAATGTTTGCGTAAACTAAAATATCTTGGTTAAGCATGGTTGTAAGCATGTTCAGTTTGATAGGATTTGAACTCTATTAGGACTTGAACTGTTATTGCTTAGTTTGATAGGAAGTGAACATGTATTGCATATTCTCGTAGAACTTGAACTTGTTTAAGAGCCTGCGGTTAGTCTGTTAGAACATGAACTGTTATTGCATTAATTTGAATCTTCTTATTGAACATGGTCGTACGTCTTTTACAATGATTTTCTTATTCTTTAACTTTTTTTTATAATGACATGTGATGAGTAACTTGTGAGCAAAGGAAGGCCAAGTTCCGATCTATATGATATGAGAAAAGGAAGGTCAGATACATTCGGCTTTCCTATCTATATGAGGTTAGACTCTTTACTAATGATAAATAACTTGTGATATGCATGATTGTTCAGTTTGATAGGATTTGAACTCTGTTAGGACTTGAACTGTTATTGCTTAGTTTGATAGGAAGTGAACATGTATTGCATATTCTGGTAGAACTTGAACTTGTGAAAGAGCCTGAGGTTAGTCTGTTAGAACATGAACTGTTATTGCATTAGTTTGAATCTTCTTATTGAACATGATCGTACGTCTCTTACAATGATTTTATTATTCTTTAACTTTTTTTATAATAACATGTGATGAGTAACTTGTGAGCAAAGGAAAGCCAAGTTCCGATCTATATGATATGAGAAAAGGAAGGTCAGTTGCATTCGGCATTTCTATCTATATGAGGTTAGACTCTTTACTAATCATAAATAACTTGTGATATGCATGATCATTCAGTTTGATAGGATTTGAACTCTGTTAGGACTTGAACTGTTATTGCTTAGTTTGATAGGAAGTGAACATGTATTGCTTAGTCTAGTAGAACTTGAACTTGTGAAAGAGCATGTGGTTAGTCTGTTAGAACATGAACTGTTATTGCATTAGTCTAAATCTTCTTATTGAACATAATCGTTAGCTTGCTCTTGATATTATAGTCTAATAGTTTAGATAATAAATTTTCTTATAATGTTTGAGTCCCTGACCAATGGGAAATAAGTAAATAATTAGTATAATTATAAAAATTACATAAAAATACAAACGAAACCCTAAAACAATTGTTGGCTAAGTGGCTTAGGCTAAGCCCAAAAAAAAAAACAACGCAGCTGGAAGAGACGACAAAGACAAAAAAGATGAGTTCAAGTTTCGATCAAAATTTTGTGCCATTGGATACAATGGATTTAGAGACTCAACAATTCCTTGGAGCTCTTTCAGCAGCTGCTGAGGCTGATGATGGTTCATCTGATGGAGCTAAAAATAAGCAAGGAAGCAAAAGAAGGCTTATTGAAGTTGCTGATGATGAAGATGATAGTGATATTGAAATCAGTCCTCCACTGACCCAAGCTACTAACCTCCACAAACAATCCACTTGCAGAACCGAGATAGCCTTGAACTCCAAGAAACCAACGTTACACTCTACTCTAGACGATGGAATTGGATCGTCTTCAAAGGCGAGTAAAAACAAAACCAAATCTGTTCAGTTTACCATCCGTGGGGGCAGAAAAAGTTCCAAGCCGACACAAGGCAATGGTAAGAAGAATGCAGTCCATGCCGAGTCAAGCCAACCACAAAAGAAGAAGAAGATTCAAGAGGAGCATCTTGATTTGGAAGGTGAATCGGAAGATGACGAAATGGATAATCAAAAAGAGGCCAGGCATTGGTATGATGTATGGATCGATTTTTCTAAGATTCAAAAACTCAATGGTGAGGAGAAAGCTAAATGCAATCATTGTAAGAATGAGTATGCATGGAGCTCCCACTCGCACGGAACAACTGGTTTGAGAAGGCATCGTGATATATGCAAACTTTATCCAAGGAATCTACGAACCAAAAAATTTGATGCTGAAGCCAAATTTGTAAGTAGCAAGTATGATCATGTTGTGTTCAGGCAGCTGGTAACCAAGACTATAATTCAGCATGACCTACTTTACTCTTACGTTGAGTATGAGAAAGTCAGAGAGACTTGGAAGTACTTGAATGTTGATGTCAAATTCATTTGCCGTAACACAGCTATAGCAGATGTCTATCGTTTTTATGAAAATGAGAGAGAGACATTAAAGAGGGAGTTGGCTAGTCTTCCTGGAAGAGTAAGTTTCACTTCTGATTTATAGTCATCATTGAAACGTGAGGTTTATATGTGTGTGACAGCACATTACATTAACCGAAATTGGAAACTGAATAGTAAAATACTGACGTTTTGTGCTCTCCCACCGCCTCATACAGGTATGAATGTTGCAATGAAGCTTCTTGAATCAGTGGAAGAGTGGGGACTAGAAAAAAAATGTTCTCTCTCACATTAGATAATGCCACAAGCAATGATTCGATGCAAGATATTGTGAAATCTCAGCTGCTTTTGAGGAATGATTTGCCGTGTGGAGGTGAGTTTTTTCATGTCAGATGTGAAGCTCACATACTTAACCTCATTGTTCAAGATGGCTTGAAGGTTATTAAAGACTCTTTGCACAAATTTAGAGAGAGTACTAAGTATGTAACAGCATCAGAGACACGTGAAATGATGTTTGGAAAATGCGTGGATGCTGCTGGTATAAAAAAGAATGTTGGTTTGATAATGGATGTGCAGACAAGATGGAATTTGACATTCTATATGCTTGAAAAAGCCCTTCCTTACCGTGAAGTGTTTGTTAAGTTAGAGATATATGATAGGAGAAACTATAAGTTTTTGCCTACAGCTGAGGAATGGAGCTGAGCTGCGAATATATGAGGAATCAAAGTCAACATCACCTTCTACAGAGCCTCGTGAGATAGATCAACACAATGTTCGTGGAGGACCGAAAGGAACGTTTGAGAACTATGATGTAATCATGTTCTGTTTTTTTTAAAATTAATTCTCAACATTTGTTTTTTACATTTTTTTAAATAAAAAAAAAACACTTCAGGATTTTTTTGCGTTTCGCAAAATTAGTGTTGCTGCGAGTGGCAAGACAGCTCTCCAAACTTATCTTGATGAACCTCCGCTAGATATGGATAGCTTTGAAAGCTTGGATATTCTCCAGTGGTGGAAAGATAATACTCATAGGTATGGCGATTTGCCAGCAATGGCTTGTGATTTGCTTAGCATTCCAATCACAACAGTGGCTTCAGAGTCCTCTTTTAGCATCGGTTCACGAGTTGTAAACAAGTACAAGAGCCGTCTACTTCCAAAAAATGTGCAAGCTCTGATATGTAGTAGGAATTGGCTAAAAGGATTTGAAGCTTATGAGCAAGGTAAATTATTCACATTATCATAGGTTTTAGGGTAACATGTTCTTTAAACCTAATTAACTTCAAATTTTTTTTATATTTTCAGAAGATGAAGTGAATGGTGAAGAAGAGAGAGTACCATCGTTCGAATTCGTTGTCAATGATGAAGTTGAAGAAGAAGAAAAAAAATTATTTTTATTTTGGTTTGGTGTTTTGATTTTATTTACATTATGGATTTTGTGTGTGCTCTTTTTTCCTTTTCGGGTTTTATCCCAATGGGTTTTCATGATAAAGTTTTTAATGAGGCCACATTGTTGGATTTGCTTATTGTTCATTTACATTAGCATTTGATACTCAATTTGCCATTGTTACTCCAAAACACTCCAAACTCGTTTAACATATACCTAAAATTGCTTCATAAACTTAACACTCATTTAGTCAAGATGTTGCTATGAACTAAGAACTATATAATGTTGTTGTGTCTTAAGAGCGACTGTTGCTAAGAAGTGAGAACTATATAATGTTGTTATTGTGTCATGGGCTGAGCATCTTGTGTTTAACTGATTCGTAGAAGGACTTTTGTTGTGTTCTTATCTCTATTGGCCTCTTTTTCTTGCAGGTAATATGCGCAGGGTTCATAGAGATCGGAGTCCCGCGGGCCAACCCGCCAAGGGCCTGTGCAAGTCGCGGGTCGGGATTGGGCTGCACTTCTCGAGACCGCGTCCCGGGACAGCCTGTACCGCCAAGACCCGCATCAATCTAGTACCACGGCGGGGCGGGCTTAGGCGGGTCGGTACAACCCAATTGCCATTACTACTAAGAAGGGAGAAGATGTAATATTTGATATTTCATTTAGTTTAGAGATACCAGTGTCTTTTAATCAAAACAAAGTGTGTTAGTAGCCTACAAAAGTATTACAATGTAATAAAAAACTTGCAAAGTGTTTTTAGGGTGTAAATATTTCTTAATTTAATAACAAGCAATCTTTCAAACAGAAAATTATTTTAGTTATTTATTTTTAATTTACTAATTTAATTCAGGTATTTCTGTTGGGAAAGCCGCGGGAAGGAGAAAGGTGTTATATGAAAAATGGAGATTGTTGCTGTGTTTCCAACGACGACGTGATCGTCCTCTCTCCTCCTTTATTATTACAATCCCATCTCCCCTCTTTCCAGATTATCATCATTGTCTTGTCTCTCTCTAGATTCTGGCTTCTCCTCGTATCAGAACCAGGATCCTCTGTTCTGATATCAACAATGGCAACGGTAAGAACAATCTCCATCTCCATGTTTGAAAATTTCATTACATGGAACTCTGATTCGTCTTGTACCAAAATTGCATTCCTTCCAATACAATCTCTGATTTTATCATCATGGAAAAGTCACAAACTTTGGCCAAACAAAAGAGGCTAAAGTTATAGGATTTTGCATTTTTATGATGAAACAAATCTATTTTTGAGGGTGTGTAGGGAAATAAAGGAAGACAACTGCCAAAATTTGGGGAATGGGACGCGACTAATCCAGGAGCCGCACAAGGTTTCACCGTCATCTTCAACAACGCTCGTGATGACAAGAAGACTAAGAAAACAGCTGTGGCAGGACCTGAGAGTCTTGTTACTCCTCCAACAAACAATGAGCCTCATCAGAACAATAACCATCGTCATCATCGTCATCAACAGAACAACAACTATCGTAAGAAACATAATTCGCCACCCCCACGAGAAAAGGTACCTTCTTCTTTCTTCAAGATACAGACCCCCAACCCCAATTTTGATTAAACAGTAGAGACTACTCACGTTATATTATGTTTGCAGAAGAAATGGCTTTGCTTCCTTTGAATCTGGTTCAGGCTCTGTTTTGAAGAACACAATGATAAGGAAGAAGACCGGTCGAGAGAGTAGAGTCTTCGACACTTGACAACGACAAAACCTTTTGTTCGTATAAGATGTTGCTGCAAACTTTATCTTCTTCTTCTTCTTCTTCTTGGTCGTTGAGTTTCTCTTTTCATCTTTGTTTTGGCCACATTTGGGTATATATGCATTGTTCTTGCTGCTTCGTGGTTTAATTTTATTCAAGACTGAGACCTGTCCTTTGTATGCCTGTAATACTGCTTAAACGTCATGTTATTTAATTACTTAAATAGCATTGGTTTCAAAACCCTTTCCGACAAAACAAACAGTCACTTGTCAAGTTGTTTCCAAAAATCAAACTAATTGCAGTTTCAATAGCTGAATCTGAAATTGAGCTCCCATCACATCAAATATAAACCATTTTAGAGAAAAGAGAACCATGAATAAGGTTTTAGAAAACAACTTATGGACAGAAACAGGCAAGCTCCAATTTAAACCTCAAGAGTTACCGGGTGGTGGACAGATTACAAATTTCTTTGGTGAAAATGTGTTAAAAGCACTGCGGATAGGCTTGACACATAGATTTTTCTTTGTAAACATGTTAAGATTGGCACAAAGATATTGTTTGGAGAAGTATAACTTACCTAAATGTTTCGGTAATGGAAACTAAAGCCACAAAAGAGAAAAAAAAGTAGCAGTTATGATGCGGCCATCAAACCAGTAGTTTAACCAGATGTAAATCCAATGCTCCATTCTACTAGTCATGGTGCCGACAAGGGTATATGTGCAATAAAAATACCATATTTTTCAAACCAGGAGAATTTCAATCACGAGGCCAATTTTCTTGGATTCTACACTCACGAAGGAGTCCAACCCAATTGGAATCGGGCCAAGATATTATAGGACCAGGAAGTTATGAATTTTGGAAACCAGAGGTTCCCAGTCCATTCATTTGCGAGTATCCGACTTTGGAAGAAGGTGTAAGCCCCACAAAGATCCGGTCCGAGCCAAAACCCAATATATAAGCCAAAAGGAGTTTCATATCTTTCCAAGAAGCCCAAGATCACGAGATTTGGTCAAGTAAATTAGAAGTTATGTTCATTTTCCCAAAACCGGACAAACCGAGCAGTTTAAGAAAATATTGGACAATCTTTCGGTTTGATCAGATTCCAGCCAACCAATTCCGACCAGAAGACAATCTGATCATACCAAGTCATCCAGGAGGCATAATCAATGATCCAGAAGATTTCTACATGTTCATACCATGGACCAGCAAGCATAGGATCAGGAGGATCTATTTGTGGCCACACTTGTCTTATTTGGAGTCTTATGGCATTAATCTCCAACAGCTCCTTTCTATTCAAATGAGGTACGATATCATCACTTTTCAGAACATAAGGAAGGTTCCAAAGATGCTTTCTTATCCCCTTAAACCGTCCAGGTTCAAGACAAATCAAGATTCTTGCTTGGAGCCCAAAATCCCTACAATCACTCCAACGGCTAGTTTCCGATTTTGTGCTTTGTTTTTGATTTGTTTCTTTTCTTTTCTTTTCTTTTCTTTTTAGAACATTAGTAATCTTTTCTATGAGCATTATATAAGCTCCTAGACGTGCAATGTAAAGAAGACCCTCAATCATCAAGTTAATACAAGTTTATTCAGTTTATGCAAAAGTGTTCTTTGTGTAAAATATCAATCTTTAGTATTCAAGAAGAGATTTTTTGTTGTCTTATTGATTTCACGAGTCTAGTTTGTTTGTGCAAATCAAAAAAGCTCAGTACACAGGTTGAGAGAGTCAATCACATCGTGCCATCATCCCACCAGATTGAGAGATCCAATCAAATCATCATCCACAAACCCACTTCAAGTCCATCCTTTGATCAAGCTGAGAGTGATACACATCCAGCAGCTTGATTCCGCCATATCTATCCTTTTTACTTGTTTATTATTATTGTTTTATTTCATATCATAAACCAAATCCCATTTGTTTTCTATTTGTTTCAGGTTTGCAAGGTAGATTCTAGACATATCGATCAATCGATCATTTCTTGATAGATCCGATTTGAGCATCCATCCACAATCAGGACGACCCCCATTATGGGCTGTAACATTTTGGTATCAGATTTGAACTTCCTGACTCAGGTGAAATCTAGCGTTGCATCTCATACTTGCTTGCATTTTTTTTGCATTCATTAAATTCAAAAAAAGCCAAAAAAAAACTCTCTTTTGATTCAAGTTTTGTTTCTGTTTATTTTTTATCCTTGCTGTTCTTATAAATCATAAAGGCCACGAAAAAGAAAAAGGAAATTTGTGTTTTATTCAGTTTACTTTCATTTAGTTTTGAAATTTGTTAGTTTCCCTTTTGTTTTCTTTCTATTAAATCAAAACTGCCAAAAAAAATCTGCATTTGAATTCTTTCCTTTTTTTTTGCTTGCATATCAAGGTTAAATCCAAAAATCAAAAAATCATTCTAGTTATTAATTTAGACCATATTCATTTTTCTATTTCGTGCCTCCATCAAGAAATAGAAATAAAAAAAATGAGCTTAGTTTTCATGTGCATATTGTTAGTCTAGTTAATTGCATCAAAGAAAATTTAAAAAAAAAATATCAGTGTTAGTTTTGCATCCCCTAATTTCTTTTCATTGTGTTCATTAGCATCTCATATTGTCTTCATTACATTTTGCACTAAGAAAGCCAAAGAATTTTTTTTCAACTTAGTTTATTTCATTTTCTGTCCATTAGTTGCATATTTATCGGTTTTGTTTCAATTAGTTTGCATTGTTTCATTGTTCTTAAGCTCGACTAAAAACTTCCCATACTTCCCTTGATCTTTAAGATTGATTTCAGGGATAAATGGGAGAGGCAGCACATGGCCAAGATCTACTGGCCTCTCAAAAATAACTACTAGTTGCTATAAGAGAATTAGAAGAACAAATGGCCCCGTTAGAACAAAGCAGAGTTTGTCTAGGAGAAAGACACAAGGCCGACAACCACCACATGGAGAAAGAAGATTTGGAAATGCACCAAAAGGGCTGGTTATGTTGAGCCCAAACCACCGGATCCTTCATGGATCACCCCACACTCATGAATACTTAAGTCATTTTTATCTTGATTATAAGTCTGCTAATGAAGTTAAGTTTTATTCTTTTTCAGGAAGCAGCTGTCCAGATGACTATTTATTATGGGGAAAGAATCATGGATGATTGGTTTTTATACCATGGTGTTCCAAATACTGAAAGGCTAGCTCATGCCATCAAACAATTATCCGGAAGAGCCTACAAATGGTGGAAAGGTGTAGATAGCCCACAGTGGAACAATCATGGGAAGACTATCAGAACGTGGGAAGATCTCAAAGATGCCATGATCAGAAAGTATGTAGCCTCACTTCAAAAACCAGATATTAGAGAAAGGTACCCAAAGAGATTTTCAAGCCATGGGTCTAAAGAGGCAAAGAGAGTTGTGCCAGAAGAAGGTCATAGAATCTTGAGCCATCAAAACCAGATTCGGCCTAACCAGAAGCACACGATTTTCTATAATAAATATCCACATGATGAGGTCCCAAAGACCATGGAGAAGAAGAAATTGATCAGCCAAGACACGTTGCCCAGACACAAAGAAAAATCAGCCAAACCGATAATTTAAGCAAAGGCTATGGTAAGTCCTATACTTGATAAATTGGTTTATGATTCATCTCCCACTGGTATGATGCACTTGTCTGTGTCCAAGGATGTTACTATAGGTCGTGATGACCATAACCATTCAATGGACCACAAGAAGGTTCAATGCACAAATCTGTCTATACCATCAAGCATGAGAAACACTGAAAAAAGGTAAGTGTTCTAGTCCTAAAAGTTTAAAAAATCAGACATGTTATAGATGTCATAAAAGAGGGCACTTTGCTGTTACTTTTCCATCTAAGAAAGTATTGAAAGAAACATCACTGGAAGAAACTGAATTATCGAAAAAGAGTGATAGTTTTGCTCAATCTAATTTGTTTGTTCCAATTCTAGTTTCATGCACTTGTCTTTGTCAAAGGTTGTTGTAACAGGAACTAAGGAGCATGTATTCAAAGGAGAGGAACCACCAGACGTAATCCTTGTGATGGACAAGAAGTTGGTTAAGACACCCTGCAGTCTATGTTGCTTAAAGAAGCAAAACCAGTCCTAAAAAGTATCCCACCAAGTTAAGTGTCTAACACCACCTTTAGATACAAGTAATGACGTGTGTGTTCTTGATATAGGGAGCATGAATGAAAGCTATATGCTTACTGAAGTTCCAAGAAAGGAACCAGACCATAAGCTCAGCAATGAACCACCTCACAAGTGGAAACCAAAATTTGAACTATGTCTTGTTCAAATGCCAAGGCTTAAGGTATGTTTCACATTAGACCAGAATTTTATTATTAACTACATGACAAGATTAATTCAATTATCTTGTCCAAGAGTATGTGAAATAGGTTCAGGAACCAGGGAGTACACTGCCAAAAAGGAAGAGGCACCAGCCATAATGTTTTTAGATGCTGACCAGAATCAAGCCAAAAGGAGAGGCTGAACCAATTGCCATTCAAAGTCAGCCTAAACAAGGTAATTATTTCTAATTTGAATTTGTCCTTATCACTTTATAAAACAGACATCATGCACTTGTCTTACCAACAAGTTTTGATCAAGGAATCAGACAAGGAGAAGGACATGCAAACCAAAGATCCAAATCCCAAAACTTGTCCAAAGAAGAAAATTATTCTTCAGCTTGTTGAAGTTATCAATGTAAGTCTGGAACTTACACATTCTGTTTATAACTATCAATATATCACAGATATAATGCACTTGCTTTTTCTGTAGAATGTTAAGATTGTTTCAGGTTGTAAAGAAGAAAGCTTCAAAAGACATCTCACCGGATGATCCTATGTTGCTAGGAGAACCAACTCCAAGGAAGATCAGAAACATGGCCACCAAAAATTTGAAGAACCATCCACTCCATAAAGGATGCAATGGCCATAACCAAAGTATCCTTTCACACCTTTTAAATAAGAGCCACCCGATGCACCATGCATCACCAAACCGAAATTATACCAAGGTAAGGTTCTAGACTCTCAAAAGAGAATGAAACCTGACTTGCTCTATCATGGCAGGTTATCCAGTTTTGAGGTCAAAAACTTTACAAGAGGGAGGGAATGATGCGGCCATCAAACCAGTAGTTGAACCAGATATCAACCCAATGCCCCCATTCTACTAGTCATGGCACCAACAAGGGTATATGTGCAATACAAATGTCATATCTTTCAAACCAGGAGGGTTTTAATCAAGAAGCCAATTTTCATGGATTCTACACTCACGAAGGAGTCCAAACAAATTGGAATCGGGCCAAAATATTAAAGTAACAAGAAGTTATGAATTTTGTAAACCGGAGGTTCCCCAACCAATTAATTTGTGAGTACCCGGCGTTGGGAAGAAGGTTTAAGCCTCACAAAATCTGTCGCGAGACAAAACCCAATTTAGAAGTCAACAGGAGTTTCATATCTTTCCAGGAAGCTCAATATCACGAGATTTGGTCAAGTAAATTAGAAGTTATGTTTCATTTACCAAAACAAGCCAAACTGAAGTAGTTTAAGGAAAGATTGGACAATTCTTTCGGTTTGATCAGATTCCGGCCAACCAATTCCGACCAGAAAGACAATCTGATCATCACAAGTCATCCAGGAGGCATAATAATTATCCAGAAGAGTTCTACTTGTTCATACCATGGACCAGCAAGCATTAGGATCAGGAGGATTTATTTGTGGCCACATTTACCTTATTTGGAGTCTTATGGCATTAATCTCCAACAGCTCCTTTCTATTCAAATGAGGCACGACATCAGCACTTTCCATACCATAAATAAGGTTCCCAATATGATTTCTTATCCCCTTAAACCATCCAGGTTCAAGACAAATCAAGATTCTTGCTTGGAGCCCAAAATCCCTACAATCACCCCAACCGGTAGTTTCCGATTTTGTGCTTGTTTTTTATTTGTTACCTTTCTTTTCTTTTCTTTTCTTTTTATAAGGTTGTTAATCTTTTCTCTGAGCATTATATAAGCTCCTAGACGTGAAATGTAAAGACGACCCTCAATCATCAAGTTAATACAATTTTATTCAGTTTATGCAAAAGTGTTCTTTGTGTAAAATATCGATCTTTTGGATTCAAGGAGAGATTCTTTGTTTTCTTATTGATTTCATGAGTCTATTTTGTTTGTGAAAATAAAAATAAGGTCAGTACACAGGTTTAGAGAGTCAATCACACTGTGCCATCATCCCCACCAGATTGAGATTCAATCAAATCATCATCTGCAAAACCCACTTCAAGTCCATCCTTTGATCAAGCTGAGAGTGATACACATCCAGCAGCTTGATTCCGCCATATCTATCTTTTTTACTTGTTATTATTCTTGTTTTATTCATAGCATAAACCGCATCTCATTTGTTTTCCCATTTTTTCAGATTTGCATGGTAGATTCTAGACATATCGATCAATCGATCATTTCTTAGTCGATCCGGATTTGAGCATCCATCCACAATCAGGACGACCTCCATTCTTGGCTGTAACAAGTTATGTAAGGTTCTAAAGCTTGGAGGCCAATTCAACCGCACTTTCATTCCCATTTGTGCTGGCATAATGAGGTTCTACTACAGCATGGGAGCTTCCTGTCTGAATGGAATGGTCAATCTACAAGCTGGACCGAACTTATAGATCCCGTACC
>CAJHQQ010002706.1:0-59584 GCA_905132885.1 Moricandia moricandioides
GAATTACGTCTCCGTAGTCGACCACAACCTTTCACCTCATTTCACAACAAATAATTATATATATATATATATATAAAATATCAATTCTCAATGAACAAGCAATGTTAAACCCTCTAACACCCTATATCCGGTTTAACATAGAACCTAATAACTAAACAAGCAGATTCTAACAGACTCGATTTCACGAAGACGGAACACATTAGAACTAAATTATGTTTATTCAAAATCCTAAGCCGTATACGAGAAGTTTGGGAATAACCCTCACCTTAATGTAGGTCGGAGATAATGGGAGAATGTAGAAAAATAGATATGCACGTCTAACACAACTCAGCTTGAGATTCACGACTTGAAATGATTCCTTCCTGCGCAAGAAGGGTCTAAGGTCCATCATATCAATGTTTCTTGCACTATAAGAAACAGTTAAATGATCACTTACGTACTTGAAACATGGGAATGACACTTAAACTTCATTCATGGATACACAGCTTATTACGATGGCTACATTATTAGTGACAAGCGATCCAACCAAGTGAAGAGAAGAAGCTGGTTGAGCAAGCAAGGGGTAGAGCTTACCCTAAATCTTACGCTCCTCCTTGAGAATGGTCTTAGTTAGAAATACATATTTAAATTGAACCAGATTTGGTTCAAACAAGACGATTAAACCGGGTCGTTACAGATTCTCCCCTACTTAATAAGGAATTCGTCCTCGAATTCTAGTCTTGGTCTGTTTGCACGGTTCTATCCCCTATTTTTTTTGGCTTGTCCATAAAAGATCTCAAACTCAGTCAGCTAGGTGTTCTATGTTCTCATGTTTCTCCCTATATAACCATCTCTGTCACTCCTTTTACCTTGTCATAATCTTTTATTGATTGGTTAGGCACACACAAATTCTTATTAATATCCTTTGACTCTTACTTGAATTTAAGACTTGTTAACTTTCAAGGTTTGGTTCTTCCTGAAATTTCCTCATTTTCAGGTACATGAAATCACTCACCTCAAATTCAAATATCTCCTATGTTTACCATCATAACTCTTTTGATGGTGATGAGCTTCCTTTAGCTAACACTTTACCATTTTCCTTTTCTCTATCGTCTCTTGAACCATTACTTTTATATGTTCTCTCCCCCACTTTGGTCCAACATAGTGTTATACGACACGAAGTGACTATAAAGAACTTCATATGGTGATTTATCAATACTTGTGTGCTAACTGATATTGTTGATGAACTCCACCAACATCGGATATTTATCCCAGTTTCCTTGGTCATGCGCGTTTCTTGAAAGTTGATTTAATTTTTATATCTTGGTCTTACATAATATTCACAAGCATCTGGGTTCATATCTAACAATCACACATATGTGAATCAATCTGCTTTGTCTGTATTTTTAATTGGCAAAAAAATGAGTCAACTTGAGCCGTCCATGATAACTCATATAATATTCTTCATGAAACTTTTCTTCAGTTGTCTAATGATGAGAACCATAATACCCATATCCCATTTTCCATCTTGAAGAAGTAAATTATGTAATAAAGCGGTAAGTATTTGATGCTCTGCTTTAACTATCCGATACATCTGACCTTGCAAGCCATATCTTTCTTCATGACACTCCGGTGATTATAGTGTTTTTGAGCCATTTACATCTTTGTATTTTTTCCAGATATATGGAGAAAGGCGAGTGGTGTGCTCGTTTTAAGATTTCTTCTTCTTCTTTTTTGTTTGTCGTCTGACACACTTACTCGGTTATGGTAACATAACGTTTCGTTTACTGCAGTGCCATAACTGAAGACTTTTCTCTCTCTCTTTTTTTTTGCTGTCTCAGTGTCTCGTCCTTTCCTTGGGTTAGTCGTGTCCACCAATGCTTCAAGACAAATTAACTATGCCTCCACTGTAACTGTACATAGCCTGATGTTAATAAGTGTATCGACCCGTCCTTAAAACCTCCAAAGTTACTTATATATCGCTCATGCGCCTGTTCAAGTTGACCTAACCAAGGTGGTGTGTGATCTCAAGGCTGTAGTCTACTAACAACTACATCCATTTGTGATGTCTGAAACTCAAATCCTTTGCAAGGAAAATATCCTTAAGGTTGATGATCTATAAGTATATGATCCTCCGTCCCATGACAAAAGTACATGGCCTGGTAAACCTCTTGTCTGTAAATCCTCTAGCTGCTTTTTTTTCCAACTTAACTATCTCTATCGGCTCTAAGCTGTATGCTATTAGTGACTCTGGTACTTTTACTGGTTCTCTCCCATATGTGAAAACATTTCTTATGTCTAGTGGTATCTCTTTCAAAGGTTAAAATACCTCCACATACTCCACAACAATTGGTGTATCATGCATCTTCCGCTTCCCATCATCTTTATCCATCATTATGGCTGCTATGAAACCCTAAGCTCCTCCTTCCAATAACTTTTCAACGTGAAGCATGAAGATAATTGAAATTCTCTTGTTCATTTGAATCCCGTGGAAGGTTATTGTTGCTTCCGCTCCAGTGGTAAACATTTTTATCCTTGTGCAATCCAGTACCACTTGATGATGTGACAGCAATTCATCCTTATACCACATCATAGTGGTCTAGCTTCATATCTGATAAATCTCTCATTAGCTTAAATCCACTAAGTATGACCGGATAAACTTGATGAATGCATGTAGTTTTACACTATGTGCCAAAAATCTTAATATGGTTATTCTTTAGCTCGAATATACTCTGGAATGACCAACATAATCATAATCTGGTACATAAGACAACACATACTCCAATATCAATGCACACAAGCTGCCACACCGCTAATCCAAAAGCGACCCCACGAGTTTACAAACTAAGCAAATCTCTAAAATAGACAATATACTCATTCACAAGAGTAGCACATGCCAACCAGTGGCTTATCCCTCATATCACATAATCTCTTGTAACAAAACTTGTGAGCGATGGCTTGAACTTTGGGGGGTGGTAGAAATATCACATATCCACTCGTGGACAATCTGTGAGAAACGACTAACAAAACTGATAAACACCTGAGCAACTTGTGAAATTGTGGCATCTTCCTTATGTTAAACATTTGGCTGAAATACTATTAGCTCGAGGACTGATGACGGTGATTTTATTCATCGTCATAAATAAAAAAACAATTAAGTTAGATTTTTTTTTGGATAGAAAGGTGTTATTCTTTTTTTAAATTCCCCAATCCCAATTTTTTTTAAAAAAAATTGAAAACCGAATCCCTTAATCGCCATCCCGGGTTGGAGCCGGGATGGAACCCACTCTGATACCAAATTATAACACATGTTTCCTCCTCTCTCGAGAACGACGTGTTACTTATGTAAAATATCAAATTAAACCGATTTATAAAAATATCTAATAAAATATTGAAACATTTAATAAAATAAAAGTGGATAAATTGTTTTTAAATTTAGAAAACCGAAATATTACAAATGGAAATGTTGAATAAAACCAAAATAAAATACGAAGATCCCAAAGACACCAAACCGTCCAGATATCCGACTACTCATGATGCTCACCTGAAAGGGGAAAAAGAGGGGTGAGCAACAGGGGAGTCACTCAGTGAGGTATGGGAAGCTAAACCCGAAGTCCATGGACCCGGTCAATAACACTCTGAATAAATATAATTTAATTCTAACACGTAACAAACACGGTACCTAAAGTACCCAAAGAGCAAACAATGGTCCTAGTGAGGTACACACCCGCTGCCCACTATCAGGCCAAAAACAACGCCGAATACGTGCTCGGTAACACACACCCGTAGACGATTTATCGACCTCATCCTTGGCAACAACAAGTCGACTATGTTGTGCCGCAACATCTCCACACAAAATATACTGGTCACAAAACTCACTACGGAATTACGTCTCCGTAGTCGACCACAACCTTTCACCTCATTTCACAACAAATAATTATATATATATATATATATATATATATATATATATATATATATATACATATAATATCAATTCTCAATGAACAAGCAATGTTGAACCCTCTAACACCCTATATCCGGTTTAACATAGAACCTAATAACTAAACAAGCAGACTCTAACAGACTCGATTTCACGAAGACGGAACACATTAGAACTAAATTATGTTTATTCAAAATTCTAAGCCGTATACGAGAAGTTTGGGAATAACCCTCAACTTAATGTAGGTCGGAGATAATGGGAGAATGTAGAAAAATAGATATGCACGTCTAACACAACTCAGCTTGAGATCACGACTTGAAATGATTCCTTCCTGCGCAAGAAGGGTCTAAGGTCCATCATATCAATGTTTCTTGCACTATAAGAAACAGTTAAATGATCACTTACGTACTTGAAACATGGGAATGACACTTAAACTTCATTCATGGATACACAGCTTATTACGATGGCTACATTATTAGTGACAAGCGATCCAACCAAGTGAAGAGAAGAAGCTGGTTGAGCAAGCAAGGGGTAGAGCTTACCCTAAATCTTACGCTCCTCCTTGGTTAAAGACACACACAATCTCCTGCAACAAGGCGGCATCTACAGTGACATGGATGCATCTTCGGTGTGATGGCTCATGGTGGTGATTCGTGGGGATGATGATGCAATACGACGGATCCATTTGTCTCTTCTCCACATCTCGGCTAGTGTATGACCACAAGCAACGGGGAAGCGACAACCTCTCTCATCACAAGGCTGTCTCCGGTGATGCTGCTTCATGGTCGGGCATGGTGAAGCTTCTTGGGAAGGTCCAGCGGTTGCGTATGGTTTGACGGTGTCAATCTCCTCTCCACACATGGACAAGAGTATGCAGAAAAAAAAACATAGAAGAAGTTGAATAAAGGAAACGTGGAAAGAGAAGATAATCATCTAGGTGGGGAGATGAGAGATAGAGAGGATGAAGGAGAAGAAGATCATAATCTCTTAAAGATTGTGATGACGGCTTGAATTGTGGCGTAGGGTTTTCAGATATATGTATAACTTATACACGTGTGCATACCTACACACGATTACCAACAAATTGAGAATGGTCTTGGTTAGAAATACATAATTAAATTGAACCAGATTTGGTTCAAACAAGACGATTAAACCGGGTCGTTACAATTCTCCCCTACTTAATAAGGAATTCGTCCTCGAATTCTAGTCTTGGTCTGTTTGCACGGTTCTATCCCCTATTTTTTTTGGCTTGTCCATAAAAGATCTCAAACTCAGTCAGCTAGGTGTTCTATGTTCTCATGTTTCTCCCTATATAACCATCTCTGCCACTCCTTTTACCTTGTCATAATCTTTTATTGATTGGTTAGGCACACACAAATTCTTATTAATATCCTTTGACTCTTACTTGAATTTAAGACTTGTTAACTTTCAAGGTTTGGTTCTTCCTGAAATTTCCTCATTTTCAGGTACATGAAATCACTCACCTCAAATTCAAATATCTCCTATGTTTACCATCATAACTCTTTTGATGGTGATGAGCTTCCTTTAGCTAACACATTAGCATTTTTCTTTTCTCTATCGTCTCTTGAACCATTACTTTTATATGTCCTCTCTCCCACTTTGGTCCAAAATAGTGGTATACGACACGAAGTGACTATAAAGAACTTCATACGGTGATTTATCAATACTTGTATGCTAACTGATATTGTTGATGAACTCCACCAACGTCGGATATTTATCCCAGTTTCCTTGGTCATGCGCGTTTCCTGAAAGTTGATTTAATTTTTATATCTTGGTCTTACATAATATTGACAAGCATCTTGGTTCATATCTAACAATCACACATATGTGAATCAATCTGCTTTGTCTGTATTTTTAATTGGCAAAAAAATGAGTCAACTTGAGCCGTCCATGATAACTCATATAATATTCTTCATGAAACTTTTCTTCAGTTGTCTAATGATGAGAACCATAATACCCATATCCCATTTTCCATCTTGAAGAAGTAAATTGTGTAATAATGTGGTAAGTATTTGATGCTCTGCTTTAACTATCCGATACATCTGACCTTGCAAGCCATATCTTTCTTCATGACACTCCGGTGATTATAGTGTTTTTGAGCCATTTACATCTTTGTATTCTTCCAGATATATGGAGAAAGGCGAGTGGTGTGCTCGTTTTAAGATTTTTTCTTCTTCTTTTTTGTTTGTCGTCTGACACACTTACTCGGTTATGGCAACATAACGTTTCGTTTACTGCAGTGCCATAACTGAAGACTTTTCTCTCTCTCTTATTTTTTTGCTGTCTCAGTGTCTCGTCCTTTCCTTGGGTTAGTCATGTCCTCCAATGCTTCAAGACAAATTAACTATGCCTCCACTGTAACTGTACATAGACTGATGTTAATAAGTGTATCGACCCGTCCTTAAAACCTCCAAAAGTTACTTATATATCGCTCATGCGTCTGTTCAAGCTGACCTAACCAAGGTGGTGTGTGATCTCAAGGTTGTAGTCTACTAACAACTACATCCATTTGTGATGTCTGAAACTCAAATCCTTTGCAAGGAAAATATCCTTAAGGTTGATGATCTATAAGTATATGATCCTCCGTCCCATGGCAAAAATACTTGGCCTGGTAAACCTCTTGTCTGTAGATCCTCTAGCTGCTTTTTTTTTTCCAACTTAACTAACTCTATCGGCTCTAAGCTGTATGGTATTAGTGACTCTGGTACTTTTACTGGTTCTCTCCCATATGTGAAAACATTTCTTATGTCTAGTGGTATCTCTTTCAAAGGTTAAAATACCTCCACATACTCCACAACAATTGGTGTATCATGCACCTTCCGCTTCCCATCATCTTTATCCATCATTATGGCTGCTATGAAATCCTAAGCTCCTCCTTCCAATAACTTTTCAACGTGAAGCATGAAGATAATTGAAATTCTCTTGTTCATTTGAATCCCGTGGAAGGTTATTGTTGCTTCCGCTCCAATGGTAAACATTTTTATCCTTGTGCAATCCAGTACCACTTGATGATGTGACAGGAATTCATCCTTATACCACATCATAGTGGTCTAGCTTCATATCTGATAAATCTCCCATTAGCTTAAATCCACTAAGTATGACCGGATAAACTTGATGAATGCATGTAGTTTTACACTATGTGCCAAAATCTGATTCTGGTTATTCTTTAGCTCGAATATACTCTGGAATGACCAACATAATCATAATCTGGTACATAAGACAACACATACTCCAATATCAATGCACACAAGCTGCCACACCGCTAAACCAAAAGCGACCCCACGAGTTTACAAACTAAGCAAACCTCTAAAATAGACAATATACTCATTCACAAGAGTAGCACATGCCAACCAATGGCTTATCCCTCATATCACATAATCTCTTGTAACAAAACTTGTGAGCGATGGCTTGAACTTTGGGTGGTGGTAGAAATATCACATATCCACTCGTGGACAATCTGTGAGAAACGACTAACAAAACTGATAAACACCTGAGCAACTTGTGAAATTTGGCATCTTCCTTATGTTAAACATTTGGCTGAAATACTATTAGCTCGAGGACTGATGACGGTGATTTTATTCATCGTCATTAATAAAAAAACAATTAAGTTAGATTTTTTTTTGGATAGAAAGGTGTTATTTTTTTTTAAATTCCCCAATCCCAATTTTTTTTTAAAAAAAATGAAAACAGAATCCCTTAATCGCCATCCCGGGTTGGAGCCGGGATGGAACCCACTCTGATACCAAATTATAACACCCGTCTCCTCCTCTCTCGAGAACGGCATGTTACTTATGTAAAATATCAAATTAAACCGATTTATAAAAATATCTAATAAAATATTGAAACATTTAATAAAATAAAAGTTTATAAATTGTTTTTAAATTTAGAAAACCGAAATATTACAAATAGAAATGTTGAATAAAACCAAAATAAAATACGAAGATCCCAAAGACACCAAACCGTCCAGATATTCGACTACTCGTGATGCTCACCTGAAAGGGGGAAAAGAGGGGTGAGCAACAGGGGAGTCACTCAGTGAGGTATGGGAAGCTAAACCCGAAGTCCATGGACCCGGTCAATAACACTCTGAATAAATATAATTTAATTCTAACACGTAACAAACACGGCACCTAAAGTAGCCAAAGAACAAACAATGGTCCTAGCGAGGTACACACCCGCTGCCCACTAACAGGCCAAAAACAACGCCAAATACGTGCTCGGTAACACACGCCCGTAGACGATTTATCGACCTCAGCCTTGGCAACAACAAGTCGACTATGTTGTGCCGCAACATCTCCACACAAAATATACTGGTCACAAAACTCACTACGGAATTACGTCTCCGTAGTCGACCACAACCTTTCACCTCATTTCACAACAAATAATTATATATATATATGTATATATATATATATATATATATATATATAAAATATCAATTCTCAATGAACAAGCAATGTTAAACCCTCTAACACCCTATATCCGGTTTAACATAGAACCTAATAACTAAACAAGCAGATTCTAACAGACTCGATTTCACGAAGACGGAACACATTAGAACTAAATTATGTTTATTCAAAATCCTAAGCCGTATACGAGAAGTTTGGGAATAACCCTCACCTTAATGTAGGTCGGAGATAATGGGAGAATGTAGAAAAATAGATATGCACGTCTAACACAACTCAGCTTGAGATTCACGACTTGAAATGATTCCTTCCTGCGCAAGAAGGGTCTAAGGTCCATCATATCAATGTTTCTTGCACTATAAGAAACAGTTAAATAATCACTTACGTACTTGAAACATGGGAATGACACTTAAACTTCATTCATGGATACACAGCTTATTACGCTGGCTACATTATTAGTGACAAGCGATCCAACCAAGTGAAGAGAAGAAGCTGGTTGAGCAAGCAAGGGGTAGAGCTTACCCTAAATCTTACGCTCCTCCTTGGTTAAAGACACACACAATCTCCTGCAACAAGGCGGCATCTACAGTGACATGGATGCATCTTCGGTGTGATGGCTCATGGTGGTGATTCGTGGGGATGATGATGCAATACGACGGATCCATTTGTCTCTTCTCCACATCTCGGCTAGTGTATGACCACAAGCAACGGGGAAGCGACAACCTCTCTCATCACAAGGCTGTCTCCGGTGATGCTGCTTCATGGTCGGGCATGGTGAAGCTTCTTGGGAAGGTCCAGCGGTTGCGTATGGTTTGACGGTGTCAATCTCCTCTCCACACATGGACAAGAGTATGCAGAAAAAAAAACATAGAAGAAGTTGAATAAAGGAAACGTGGAAAGAGAAGATAATCATCTAGGTGGGGAGATGAGAGATAGAGAGGATGAAGGAGAAGAAGATCATAATCTCTTAAAGATTGTGATGACGGCTTGAATTGTGGCGTAGGGTTTTCAGATATATGTATAACTTATACACGTGTGCATACCTACACACGATTACCAACAAATTGAGAATGGTCTTAGGCCATCTTTAACCCGGGTCTCTTAAGATGGGGTTCTTAATTTTTTGTCCTCTTTTTAATTTTTTTTTTTTTTTTAACATTTTTCCGGATAAGAGACGTCTCTTATGTCTCCTATTTAAGAGACGGTTCTTAAGTTTTCTTAGTTAAAATTAAGATACAGTCTCTTAAAAAATAAGAACCCCTTGTTAAGAGACCTGCATTAATCCTGCCCTTAGTTAGAAATACATATTTAAATTGAACCAGATTTGGTTCAAACAAGACGATTAAACCGGGTCTTTACAGATTCTTTGGATACCGAATTTTTGCACAGCCCTAGTTTGATCTCTTACGTCAACGTTAATCCAAACATATTTTATATGGTATGAGAATTATGTTATATATTTATGGACTAATTTATTTAAAACATTTTCATTGTAAATGTTAGTATAATTCCACTTCTTAGTAATTTATCACCTCCCTTATCACACTTGCACATGCCTTTTATCAACTTAGAGAAATTGCTAATAATATCACAAATTAAGTAATATTTTACAAAAATACATTCAAGTAAAAATATATTAACATTTGAGTTTACACTTTAGTTATTATTGTTTTGGGTTTAGTGTTGAATGGGTGAGGTTGAGTTTCTAAATATTTTATACATATTTAGAAAAAATAATTTAGTCTATTTTCATCATAATTTAAAGGTATTTTTTTAAAATTATCATTTCTTAAAGGTAAATTGGTAAAGTAATATCAAACTTGTGGTAGAATTACAATTTCCCCATCAACCTATCTTATTAAAAAGAATAAATTTAGGGAAATTTGTATTAATATGTTGGAAACAACAATATCAATTCAATTTAAAATGTAATTAGATAAAGTTACTTAATAAAATAATCTAAATAAGAAGTCATTATATAGCTACATGTATTTGTATGTTGGAAACAATAATATCAATACAATTTAAAACATACTATTTCAATTATGCAGTTTAAAAATATATAAATACAGTTACCACTCTAAATACAAAGAAATAGCTGACAAAAAAAATACAAAGAAATAAGTACTCATTTTTGACAAAAGAAATAAATACCTGGTTATATTTTTTTTTCCAAACGATATATGGACTTACACTACAAAGCAAACACTATTAGATAAAACGTGTTTAACTTTGGGCTTAACATTCATATTTATATTTGTTTAAAATGGCTCAGGCCCAGGAATAATTTAATTTGCAACTATCCAAAACGTAAGTGTCTTTTTGACTCCGTCCAAAATAATCTGGACCTAGGAAAAACCAATGATGTAGCACAAATTCAACCAGTGTCATAAACTACCGCTCAGTGGACTGAATCTTAGCCCCTTCATCACTCTTGTCCAAATCACCAGCCACTTCGATTGACCAAATTGTGTCAGTTGGCATAAAACTCCTGCATATAAAACCAAAACATGAATAATTATTGTCTCAAGAAACCAAACTTCGGTGAAAATCTCTTGATTCTTTCTCCCCACCTTAACCTCACGTAAACCAGAGACATAAACTATATATCTCTGTCTGTTCAGATCCATGACAGTTCCAAAGAACATATCGTGCCAAAACCAAAAGACAACCACAATATGTTAACAGACCCAACATATGCCGTTACTTGGATGCACTGCAACAATAAATAGATGACTTGTACATTCCCAAAAACTATACACTGTGTAGCCTCGGTCGAGCCTACTATACAATTATTGTCAAAATAAAAATCAAGTACAGATATAGCCTTAAGCTTTATAGTAAAACATGATCCATATACCATTAAACACGAACAATATTTGAAAACTGATTCCATCAAAAACCGTTTAGAACCATCAATCGTGAACCAATATATTATTAGAATTATAGCAAATTCAACATAGAAACAAAGTATATAACCACTTTGCAAAAATACACACTATCAAATATATATTGACATTTGGGTTTACACGGGAAAAGTCGGACTTCGAACCGTGGTCCTGCGAACATAGAACAAGCTCACTTACCACTGTACTTTGACACATCTATTGCATACTTATTAGATTGAAAACATCTATATTTGGATTTGTATATTCTAAGAAAAAAATATTTTTGTTTACAAATTTTATTTATTTAAAAATTATAATTGCATCAATAAGTTATATATTTTGAGTTTTTTCACTCTTAAACATGTAATTAAACTAAAAATGATATTTCATAAATTATTTAATCTAATTTAAAAATGACATTTCTCAAATACTTAACTAATTTAAGTATTGAAATTTTAAAAGAGAAATACTCTAAGATAGACCTAAATTTTTTTTGTCACCAAAATAGACTTCAAAAATAAAAGTAAACAAACTTTACTTTATTAAAGGTGTAAATATACATTTATACCCTTTAGGTTAACTAATCTAGACTTAGGTTTAGAGTTATGGGTGAGATTTTGGAGGTGATGTTTAAAATTAAAAATAAATAAAAAATTGAAAATAAAAAGGTTTATTTAGTCATTTTTTTCTTTGAGATCTATTTTGTGACGAAAACTTTAAAATGTCTATTTGAAAAAATTCCCATTTTAAAAATCTACATATAATAGTGATTATATTTTTCTTAAAATTCAAAACTTAAGTTTTTATTTAGTACATTGTTTATTTAAAGCTTAAGTTTTTATTTAGTACATTGTTTATTTAAAGCTTAAGTTTTGATTTAGTACATTGTTTATTTTTAATTTTTTATTTAGTACATTGTTTATTTTAAAAGTTAAGTTTTGATTTTTAAGAAAAAAAAAGATTTTTTTTAGAATATACAAATCAAAATATAGATGTTTTCAATCTAATAAGAATAGAATAGAAGTGTTGTAGCACAGTGGTAAGTGAGCTTGTTTTATGTTTTCGGGACCACGGTTTGAATCTTAGCAAATGCAATTTTTTTTTAAAAAAAAATCAATACAAAACGACGTCGTTTTATGTAACAACGGTTAACTAACGTGATGTTAGTCAAGGTAGCTTTTATGCTACAGATTGAAGTTTGGGTCGAAAATTTTCAAAAAGCTTAGTTAATGTATAATTTTGCACTTATGATTTGTTTGGGTATAAAAAGGCACAACCCAAAATGTTGAGATCGAAAATGATACTTTTCCCGGGTTTACACTTTAGTGATTATTTTTTAGGGTTTAATGTTAAAAGGGGTGAGGTTGTGTTTGTATTTTTTTATAAATATTTAGAAAAATTAATTAATTCTATTTTCATCAAAAAATTAAGGTATTTTTGAAAATTGTAATTCATTAAAGTTAAATTTGCAAAGTAGTTATAAATTTGTAGTGGAATTGCAATTTCCCAATCAGAAAACACCAAGGTACTGTATAACTACAGTCAAATACAATTTTGTTCAAAAAAAAAAACTATAGTCCAATATATTAATTCGAAGGTAACTCCTCTTCCTCGTCTGCGTCGCAGACGACTGTCACGAAGGTCGTCCAGAAGACTGTCACGAAGGTCATCCAAAAGACTGTCCCGAAGGTCCTCCACTTTTGTTCTTACAATGTGTATGCGTATGGCCAGTTTCTTTGCATGTTGAGCATCTATAAACACTGTGTTGCTTCCGGGGTTTGCGTCCTCTCATCCTGGATAGGTCCAACCAAAATTGCCTTCTTGATTTCTTCTGTCTCCCCAGACCACACTTTACTTCTGGAGGAAGGCATGTGCGTGCCTCAACTTGTTGTCCAACACAAGGATATATATATTCTATGAATATCCTGCATACAAATGATCCTTTGAGTAGAGCGAGCACACAAGTGTGGAGACATGCAAACCAACATATGTTCCAGCTGCTATAACATGAGAGCAAGGTATTTTCTCGATTGCATAGACACCACAATCACACTTTTTATGTTCCAAATCAACAACACAGTCCCTTTTGCCACCTTTTACAATGTATTGTCATCCATCAATTGGTTGGACATACATGTTATCCGCCATCTCCGGACGAACATCAAGTAAATATTCAACTCCCCGACTATGCTGAGTTGTGAGACTTAAAGCATCTTCTCTCCTTTTCCAATACCACCTTCCTAGCTTCTCCCTTATGAACTCCAACAGGAACTGAATAGGAAATCCTCTTGCTCGCTTCAGTGCAGAATTAATAGATTCAATGATGTTGCTCATTTTTAAGTTGTACCTGTCTCCTCGACAATGAACCCTTGACCACAGGGTTAGTCAGTATCCTCCAAATACGTTGCAAGTTCCCTGTTTGCAATCTGTATCTCATCCATGTAACGGTATGAAATCATAAATTGTATGAGCATAAGCAGAACCTTTTACCAACTTCCCTTTATACTTTTGGACAATGTTCTGTTGTAGGTGATAATAACATATTCCTCGGGTTTCCCAAAGAAACACCTTATCACACGCATTTTTAATGCTCGTGTGTCGGTCCGAGACTATCACCAGAGAATACTAATCAGATATACAACTCCTCAATTTTGTAAAAAACCATTCCCAAGAATCGTCATTTTCAGCATCTACGATTCCAAAAGCCAAAGGAAATATCTGGAAATTTTCATCTTGTGCGGCTGCAACTAACATAACACCTCCATACTTCCCACTTAGGTTAGTCCCATCCACCACAATGACCCTTCTCTGATACTGAAAACCTTGAATAGAAGCTCCAAAAGAGAGAAATAGATACTTAAATCTGTTATGAGAATCAAGTTCTATACTAGTGATAGAACCCGGATTTGCTAATGAGATTTGCTCCAAATATGAAGGCAGTCGCTCATACCCATCTTCTGCTGATTCTCTCACCAATTCTTTCGCATATAACAATGCTCTATATGAAGTGGTGTAATCAAGTGTCATGCCAAACATGTTCTTCATTGCATCTTTGATATGATGCGGATTTAACCCATCAATGATTCCAACTCGATCTATGAAAAGCCTACCAACATACTTCGGAGTTCAATGCTTCCGTTGAGCCAGTCGATCTGTCACAAAACATGTATGAGTTTCCACATACTTGGTGACCCAAAATTTTTTTGTCAATGTTTCACACTCGCTCTGATCTTCCATCCACAACCATTAACACGAAAATTTTCCACAAGTACAGTTTTCGTTGACTTGTATATTATGAAGGAGAAATTAAGCTTCACCGCTGTCAACCGAAACTCTGACAAAAGTGCATCCTTACTAACAAACTCTGGTTGGCATAGATATTGTTAGCATTTGAGCTTCCTTCTTCACTACCATATGTCCCTTTGAAATCTTCAAAACACATATCATCTTCTTCTTCCTTATCCTCATCTTTAATTTTTCCATATTCAGTGTAATCCTCACCATCATTGACCACTTCAGCAACATCAGGGATATCAGCATCCTCCCCCCCATCATCATTTTCATTTTCAGCCAAATTATCATCATCTTCATCCCCTTCTTTATTTTCTTCCCCTTCATCACCTTCATCATCTTCTTCCTCTTCCCCTTCATCTGAAACCGTTCTCATCATTCTAAGGCTTGATACATAAAGACGTACTTTATGCGTTTTAGTTATCTCGAGCAAGTTCTGAACTTGTTGAACTTGTCTATCACTTGTAACATGAATAGGAGGGGTGTCTGGAAACATCTGTTGCATCATTGCTTCTGGTAATGAGTAGGTTAACTCCAAAACCTCTGTTTTCATGTCCATGTTAAAATCTTCTTCAGCCATTTCAACAAGTTCAGCATGTGTCGAACCTTCACTCAAAAAGAATATTCTCGTTCCTTTGGAATTATCAACCAAAAAAATCCAAGAATCATCTTTCAACAACCATTCTCCATACACTACATGTAATTAACGCATCATCTCAAAAATTCAAATTAAAACACACTAGTAAACATAGAACATCAACTTTAACAAACATGAATGTCGTCCAGAAGACTTACAAGGAAGTCATCCAAAAGACTTACACGGAAGTCTTCCAGAAGACTTACAAGTACGTCGTCAAGAAGACTTACAAGTAAGTCGTGCAAAAGACTTACCCGGAAGTCATCCAGAAGACTTACAAGGAAGTCTTCCAGAAGACTTACAAGGAAGTCGTCCAGAAGACTTACAAGGAAGTCGTCCAGAAGACTTACAAGGAAGTCGTCCAGAAGACTTACAAGGAAGTCGTCCAGAAGACTTACAAGGAAGTCGTCCAGAAGATTTTAACCAATCTGAAATCATACCGACCTACGAATTTTTTTTTACCTTTCTTTTCTGTTTATTGCAGCCAGACAAAAACTATACCTTAATTATGAAATTACTGGTCATTCAAGAAACTTTAGATCCTCAGTGCGCTTTTTGTCCTTTGGACCACCATATTGCAGGTGATAGATATATGTAACCTTATGTGATCTCGGTGATATGTGTACACATCATATCTGCCTCATATAGTTGCTTGGAAGGTACTCAATACTATTTCTGTCTATGAAGCAAAGGTGGTATCTTTCTGATTTTTCTATTAGATGACTTTACAGCGGAAGCTTCTCTCCATATGTGCCATGAAGTTTTTTTTGTTTGGTAAAAAATTTGCCATGAAGTTGTTCTAAATATTCTTATTTCATGGTTTTACTGTTGTTGTAGGTGCACAACACATTTATGATATTGATGAATCATGCATTCTCCGTGCATTTATGAATAATGCCATCCAAGAAGTATCAAAATCATGTCAAGCTTTTTAAGCCAAAGAGTCAGCGTCCTGTGGATGTTTTTTAAACTTATTCTAAAGCCTGAGCTTGATGTTTAAATTAAAGTACTGATTAGGTTTGTATGCTTTTTGATTATTGCTGTTGTCGCACTAAGAAAAGTTTAGGTGGAGATCACTAAGATTTATAACGAAAGGCTTTGCTCTTGGATGAGGGCATCCACGGAAGGAATATCAAAAGAGGTGACATGGATCCCCCTTTCTATTCTTAATTGCCTCTTGCATTCCATTCAGTTATGTCTATGAGATGGAAAAAATCAGTCTGCAAGTTTTAAGTGTTTACTGGAAAACAATTGCATTGTCTGATTTACTACAAATAAAGAGGACGTCATTTTTGTTTGTTTAATTCGTGGAAGCGGAAATGTATAGACGCAGCTTTGCTACTTTATTGTTGTTCCAATCCAGACTTATATCCTGTATAGACCCAGCTTTTGCTATTATATATCCTGTACAATACCTTAGATTTATCATATATCTAGTCAAAACAATAAAACAATTTAAAATAATAATATGCACATAGTATAAATTTAAAAAAATAAGTAATTGATGTGTAAAAGTGTCCATTAAAAAATACTTTCTCTATTTTACAATATATAAAAGGAGATGAAGATTCATTTTTAGGTCATTCACATCAAGAGAAATATTCTTCTTCTTTTTTTTTTTGTGCAAACAGAGAAATATTCATTTCAATAAAACACAATGCATAAAATTATTGAAAAAACTCATTTTATTTGTTTTCCCACGTTTTTAAAATCAAACATACTCCTATTTAAAACAAACATCGATAGCACAACTACATGAAATCTATACTTAAGCCCAACTCACAAAACAAAATACAGAAAATTAGGTACAAATGAATCAACACTATATAATAACACAACAGTCTCTTCAATAATTTACACATCAACTTATTAAAGCTTTGAAGAGGTGATCCTAACCCTTTTCCTCCCCAGTTAAATGATTAAAGCGTGATAGTGCACTAAACCTATTTCAATAAAACACAATGCATAAAATATTGTATCATCTTTATAATGAAACCAAACCTATTTGTTGTGTATAAAGAAGCCTTTGTGAGTTGTGAAAAAAATTGCGAAATCTTTTATACCTTCAGGGAAAGCAAAAAAAAAAAAGCATTGTAGTTTTAGATGTCTTATAAGAGTTTAAATACATATTTAACTAGAGACTTAAAACATTGAAATAATGAATTTTGGAAAAGAGGTTGACAAGTTCTCTAAGAGATACAAAAAACTTACAAAGTAATAGCATTACCAAATATGAATTATTTTATTCTGAAATTTTTCACGTAATTGAAAACACAAATTTTTTTTTATAGTTTAACAACATATTGTGCAGTTTTTACAAATTTCATTCGTCAACGAATCGAACAAAACTGGATCAACTAAGATAGTTTTCAGTATTTCAATTTGGGTTAAAACTATAATTTTTATGATGTTATTAAGAAGAATAGAGGAGAAACTAAGTTGAGCCCTGGACTTATTGTATACTTATTTCTGTTCTGAACGCATAAAGTTACATACCATCATTTTCCCTTCTCTCCTTAAACCATGAGAAGCATGTATAAAAGAGTCACATCCTTATTATATTCTTTTCCAGATCATCCATATAAAAATTGTATAATTATAATTACTGAGAGTATTCAATAATTTAAGAACGAGAAACTATACATGATTTCTTCTTTTTGACAAAAGTCCTTTTAAATTTAATATTTTGAATGATTAAAATTTGGTTTATTTCCTAAACTTATATATATTATAATTTTAACTGAGTACACAAGTATACAAAAATTAGAGTTTAACAACGACTGAATTTCATATAACATTAGATGCCATAAAACTATGTTAAACCTGTAAAATATATATCTACTTTCCAAATGTTTGGATGTTTATTTAATTTTACTTTGTAACATGTAAAACTCTCTAGTTTATAAAATTTTAACTATATTAGTTTTCAAGAAATTATGTTTGGCCCATGTAGTCGTAGCCGTAATTTTAAAGAATTGTAACTTTTGTAATAATTTCAAAAATAATTAATTCATTTGACTCCTCAATATTGATTTACAAAAATTTTCTTACATGGTCATCTTAAACGCTTTATTTGTTGTAACTCTTGTTATTGTTTTGTAAGAAGAATAGAAATTCAGAAAATAAGAGACAAGCTTCTAAATGTCGATAACATGAACAGAGATGGCAGTGTTGGACTTTGACGGCGGATATGGTTGCAAAGGTTTGTAGTGGGGTGGTATTGGATTTTGATATTGTAGGTCTGTAAAATTGCGGGATTCGCAGAACATGCTACTGTAAAATGGGCTTTTTGCGTGATAGACCTTAAGCAGGATGGACTGAGTGGGTCATGCGGGAGAACAAAGATCCTTAAATATTATTTCTTTACTTTCCACCAGAGAGAGAATGAAGAGGCGACTCAGTTTTATCTCCACCGAAAAAACCGTAGAACCTTTGACAATGAAAAGTGAAGTTCTGACGGTGGCTATGTTCTTCACATTGTCTCAAAAAATTGTATGCCCGTAAGTAATCACATGTCCTGCGGACCAACCCGCAAAGGCCTACATTTTTGGCGGGGCGAGTTTGGTCAGCCATTTCGGGGACCACGGTCTGCGCGAACCTGACCCGCTATGATCCGCCTGAAAATGAGTCCGCTGCGGTACGAGACGGGACAACCTGTTTGCCATCTCTAAACATGAAATTACTTTCATTCATGGATTTTGAGGTATATATTAAATGTTATATTATCTATAAATACTTAAAATACATGCAAATAAATTTATTCAATTTTTTTAATGTATAATCTTCGTGGACAAGAGATCTAGTAAAACGTAATAAGCCAAAATCATAGATTGCAGGTACCAGAAAATAATTGAAAGAAAAAAAAACAAAATAAAACATGAAAGCTTTAAACTAATATTCATATTCAACAATCTATTTAAGATCAGTGTAAAGTTTCATAAAAAAATCAAACTTAATTTTATATGTTTGTGATTAATTAATTATAAGTGTGTTAATGCTATTTATCTCTACATATTTCTTATTAATCAAATTTAGTTAACTATTTTTTTTTATTTGCAAGCAAAAATATTTCACATGAGGAGCATGGGGTCAATACTAGTTAGAGTTATAAACCAGCACTCACCGTAATTATATTTTTAAATAATATTCTTTTGGGGTATGATCCATTAGAGATTCAAAGTAACAAAAGTAACAAAACAAAATCACTTTTAAGTTTTAAAAGATAATCATGAGTTAAATCTAAAGGAGATATTACTAGATGATAAGTGAGTTTTGTAGATATTTGAAATTTGTAATAATTTTGATAAATTAAATTTGTTGATAAAAATTTGATAGAGAACTTTTGATTGGTTAATAATGGATAAATAACAATAATTTGGTTACATTATATTAATTATCTTAAAATAAGCATCTCAGAATTATGAAACTATAAGAATTAGAAGAGAACTATCATATATGAGTTATGATATATATATATATATATATATATATATATATATATGTATGTATCTAGTTTTTATGCAAAATTCATAAAACCGTAAATTTGAAAAGATTCTCTTATATTATTTAGATATATAATATATATTTAGTGTGAGATTTTAACAAAAATTAATCCTTAGATATGGTTTAGTTATGTACAAAATTAATAAAAAATATAAGATTAATTTCAAAACATTTTGAAATATAATATAAAAGATCTCGTAAACATTTTCAAGATATTTTTATGTTTATTTACTTATATATTAAATATAATAGATTACTTAATAAATTAGGGTTCCAATAAAAATATATTTATAAATTAAGATAATTTGAAAAGAAAATACTTCAAGATATAGATAATCTTGTTTGTGTTATAGTTAGAATTCATATTCTGATAAAAAAATGAAAATCATGTAAACTACACTCAAATCTTATCTTATTATAGCAAACCACAAATTAGCTAATTAAAATAAACTAATACATATTAAAACATTAAGCCACATATTTATAAAAATATTATTTCAAAGACTCTCTCTGCAGAATATTTATTATTAATATAATACATAAATATTTTGAAGATATATTCTCGAAATTTTGTTTTAACTCTTACTTCTATTTATTTAATTATTTATACATGTACTAAGGATACAATACATGCTATACTTATAATTGATGAAATTAATCTAACAACTCATACAGATGAAACTTAGTTCATTGGTATTATTTATCTGGGAATTATGAAGATCTTAAATTTTTGATAAATATAGTGACATCGTTAGATTGAGAATGGAAGTGAAGATTGGACTGAGAATTATGAAGTTTGTGTGAGAATATGATGAGAGAAGATGGAGATTTCGTGAGAGATGAGAGAGAGAGAATAAACAAGAATGGAAGAGAAAGTCTCCTTGCCTTTCATTCATTCTGAGTGGGTTACATACATAGAGAAGCTAGACTAAGACATAATGAAAAAACAAAGATTAAACCACATAAGAGGACAAATTTCTGGACAGAGATAGTGATATCTCATAAACAGCTCCAAGCCTTAAGTGGAACATGTGATCTTGCCATTTTAAACTCATTTAAACTTCTTGCTTCTGGTCAACCAATCTCCAACGTCTCTTTGGCTTTTGATGCAAGTGTTTGGCTCACAAGTTACAAATACCTTGCCTTGCAATCCAAGATAGGTCACACATGGTCTAGTTGTACGGTCTGTACGGACAAAATACAAACCTTGACCAAATTACTTCCTCTTCATTTCAAACTGCTTCTTCCTCATCAATGTGTTCTTCTCTTTGTTTCTTCATCTCAATACTCTCTTCAAGCTTGACCATATGAACTGGTCAAGCTTGGAAACATGAAGATATTCCCTCATTAAAAACTTAGTGTGCGAAATCCAATGGGACAAAAACACACTAAGAAAAAAGAGTACAAGCCTTCATGTCAGGAAAGTCAGTGAGAGTGAGGTCTATGAGTCCCAACTTAGACTGGATGAATTCATAGACTTTGGTGCTAGTTACCTTTGTGAAGATGTCAACTAGTTGGTCTTCACTTCTTGTGTAACAAGGTAGGATGATTTGCTTCTCCAATGCTTATCTAACCTTGTGACAATCTACTTCAATGTGTTTGGTCCTTTCATGGAAGACTGAGTTTATGGCAATGTGAATAGCAGCTTGATTGTCGTAATGCATGGTGATTGGTGATATAGTCTCAATCCCCAAGTCCCCAAGCAATCGCTTGATCCATATCAACTCACTGGTGAAATTTTTCAAAGCTCTATACTCTACCTCAACATTTGAATATGACACAATCTTCTGCTTCTTGCTCTTCCAAGTCAACACATTGCCTCCAATAAATCTGCAATAACCAGCAGTTGATCTCCTATCAACCCTATTTCTTGTCCAATCAACATCACAATATCCCACAATTTATGTGCTTCCATTGCAATCCATCCATACACCTTGAATATGAGCCTCCCTGAAATATCTCATTATCTTCTCAACAATGTTCCAATGGTGTACTTTAGGCGCCTGCATGTGTTGGCTGACTTGGTTCACATCAAAGAAGATGTTTGGTCTAGTGATGGTCAGATATATGAGTTTCCCAACCATCCTTCTATTCTTCTTGACATCATCTAATGGAGTATCTTCATACTCCCCCTTTCACAGCACCTTGTAGCCATCTTCAAGAGGAGTTTTGGCTGCTTTTCATCCAAGGTTTCCTGCCTCAGTTAAAAGATCAAGTGTGTACTTTTTTTTGGATAGGAAGAGCCCCTATTTAGAGTGACATACTTCAATTCCAAGGAAGTACTTGAGTTCACATAAATCTTTAATATCAAATACAAATTTGAGAAATACCTTGGGTTTTTTGGATGCCTTCTTTGTCACTGCTTGTGATGATTACATCATCCACATAAATCAAGATTACTACAATGCCGATTGGACCATGAAGAGTGAACAGAGTGTATGATCAACTTCTAACTTCATGAAGCCTTTTCCATTCAATGTAGTACACAGCTTGTGATACTAATCTCTTGGTGATTGCTTTAGTCCATAGATGGCCTTTTTGAGTCTTAAGAACATTTTCATGCTTGACCAAGTGCTCCAGACTAGGAGGAGAATGCATGTAGACTTCATCTTCTTGTTATCCTTGAATAAAAGCATTTTTGATATCCATCTGCCATAATTCCTACTTCAGATTTGTTGCAAGAGATAAAATAATCAAATGGTATGTAGCTTAGCCACTGGTGAAAATGTGTCCACATAATTCTCTCCATGTGTCTAAGTGAAGCCTCTTGCTACCAGTCTTGTTTTGCGCCTCTCTAATTTTCAATTTGCCAAGTACTTGATTGTGAAGACCCACTTGCTTGAGATTGCCTTCTTGCCTTTTGGAAACTCACTTTCATGCCAAGTTTCATCTATAATCATGACAATAGTCTCACTCCAACTGACTATTTCCATTCATCAAGCGGCATTGCTTCTTCATAGGACCTTGGAATATATCCTTGATCCAATCCACTGGTGAATGCTTGATGCTCAACTGGAAATTGCGCAAGTGAGCATAGCACTGAAGTTGGAGGTGCGACTGCCTGACTATTGTAATATACCCTTGTGTTCATCCAATTAGAGGGATCCTTCCTAATCTTTGTTCTTCGTCTTAGTGGTTGAACCTTATTATGTTTTTCTTCCTGCTCTTCTTCTTCATGATCTCGACCAGTTTTAGTTTCTTGATCTTCTACACCATCTTGATCATGAACTTCTGAACCATGTTGCCTTTCTGGTTCTTGTTAATTGCCCCCTTCAGGATCAGGATGAGTGGCTTCTTCAGCTTCATGTTCAGTCTTGTGAGCAGGAGTAGCTTCTCTGGTGCTCTCCTTTTCCTTACTAATTCCAAAATTCTCTAAGATGATCCTAAGCTTATTGGCCTTGGATGATGCTTGAGATCGATCTTTGAGCTTATCCCAATTTTTCTCAGCATAAAACCCTTTTCCTTTTATAAACTTCACATCTTTGGATACCAATACTCTTCTTGTTTCAGGATTGTAGCACTTGTATCATTTCTTTGTAGATGAGTATCCAATGAACATACACTTCATGTTCTTTGCTTCTAGCTTGTTACTTTTCTCTCCTGGTATCAACACAAAGTAGGCGAATCCAAATAATCTAAGGTGATGAATAGATGGTCTGGTTTGGTTCAACACTTCATAAGGAGAGATATCCTTCAATACCTTGGTAGGAATCCAGTTGATTAGATAGCATGTTGTTACCACAACATCACTCCAAAATCTCTTAGAAAGATTTGCATAGAACATCATTGATCTAGTCACTTCCATCAAATGTCTATTCTTTCTTTCAACTACTCCATTTTGTTGAGGAGTATAAGGACAACTTGTTTGGTGGACTATTCCATGTTTTTCCAGATGAATCTTGAATGCATGGCTTGTATACTCTCCTCCATTCCCTGACCTCAGTACCTTCACATTGGACTTAAAGTGGTTAGTGACATAAGATTGAAAGTTCATAAATGCATCTAAAAAACGATCCTTAGATGGCAGCAATGTAAGCCAAGTATATTTTGACTTTTCATCTATAAAGGTGACAAAATAGTTATGGTTATCCCTAGACACACAAGGAGAGTTTCAAACATCAGAGTAAACTAAGTCAAAATATTTTTCATAGATGGTCTCTGATGTTGAAAACACAGATTCACAATGTTTTCCTAAGATGCATGCTTCACATTCTAAGTGGCTAAATAACATATCAGACATTATGAGCTCTAATGCACGAGAATGTGGATGACCTAGTCTAGCATGCCAAGTAATACTACCACATATATTAGTGCTGGTCATTAATAAAAGAGTAAAGTAGTAGTAGAAGAAGAAGTCTTAGTCTTATGGAGATGGTATAAACCATATTTGTTGTTTCGTTCTCCAATCACCTTCCATGTCTTAAGATCATGAAATTTAACAGGCTTAAAAACAACCTAACAATTCAGTTCAACTCTGTCATTTTTTCACAGAGAGTAAGTTAGATGTAAAATTAGGCATATAGAAGGCAATGGATTCCTATCAAACAACGTAAGGTTCCTTATTCCTTCTATCTTCACCTTATCACCATTTTATACTACTACATTCCCTAAAACATGCCTAATACTGCTAATAAGATTCTTACCACTAATCATATGATGACTAGCTCCAGAATCTATTATAATTGGCTTAGAGACAAGGGAATGTGTATCAGACTTCTTGGAGGAGATAATGGCTTTGGCAGATTTGATTAGAGGCTCAAAGTAATAAAACATCCTTTTTAATATCATTTAGTGCGGTGAGCGTGACCGATCATCGTGATGGCTCAACAGCAAAGAATATCGTAACACAGGCGTGAAGATTCAACTTAACGAGTGGGTGAAATGGATAACACAGTCGAAAGACTCGATGAACAAGTCCAAATCATTCTACAAGGATGTATAATCACAGAGAAAGAGATCGGCACAGCAGCAGTAAGAATTGAATCTCTTGATGGACACATGCGGATAGTTTATCGGAAAGATCAGAGGAGGTAGATAAAACGATGAAAGCGATATTGAGAAGTTTGGAGAAACGTCTGATGGAAGAAACGACGAGCTCCGATCAACAACCAATCTTCTCTAACCCTCAGGTATTACCTCCGATCTCAGAAAAAAATAGGATGAATCATGAGCTAGGTTATCAGATTGTATATCTAAGGAACGATGATCGCGAAAATGTGTTGCGAAAAGTTGAAATTCCTATATTTAGTGGCTACAATCCATATAGTTGGATTGCAAGGACAGAAAGGTTTTTTCGAGTAACACAGTACAATCCAGAGGCAATATTGGATTTGGTATATGTGAGTCTTGAGGAGGATGATATGAGATGGTATAACTATGAGACTGAGCACATAAGGTTTTACGACTAGCATGAATTCAAACGTCTTTTATTGGCTAGATTTGTAGAATTGTATGAGAAGACTCTAGGAAAGAGACTGTTTAATATTCAACAGACTGGTACTATAGGAGAGTATGTCAAGGAATTTCAAGATTTGGTATCCAATGAAAGTAGAAGAAAGTCATGTCATTGATATATTCTTCAATGGTCTAAGGAAAGAGATGAAGGAGGTTATCAAGATGAAGGAACCTAAGTCTTTACCAGACCATATCGCAGCAATAATAATGATGGAAGATAGTGAGTTTTTTAGAATGCTATCTGCACAGAAGCACCAAGAGGTTTTAAGTGGAAGACATGTTACAACAACTTCGTTTAGATCTCTTCAACAGACATAAGGGAATCAGTATGGAAGGAAGAAACCTCAAGATAATCAAGTGAAACTTTCAGATGCATAATACGAGTACAAGAAGAAAAATGGCTTATGTTTGAAGTGTTCTGAAAGGTGGTCTCGTACGCATGTATGCCGAATTAAACAACTGCAGATTCTGATTGTATTACAAGGAATGGAGATGGAACTGGTGGAAGATGATTTTCAGGATGCCTCAGATCAAATACAAGAAACAACAACAGAAGTGATTGAGCTATATTTACATTCGTTTATGGGTTGGTCTTCTCCAACAACAACAAAGATACATGTCTGTATTGGGAAAACTAAAGTGGTGGTGCCAATAGACAGCGGTGCGACACATAACTTCATTTCTCCGGATACAGTACAGAAATCTCAACTGAGAGCAATGCACAAAAGAGATTTAACAATTATGGTGGGTACTAGAATCAGAGTTTCAGGGACATGCATCTGTAAAAGGATTAATATTCAGTTGCAAGCAGTCTCTGTGACATCAGATTTTGTGATCCTGGAACCAGGCTGTGTAGACATAGTTTTGGGGTTTCAATGGCTGAGAACTTTGGGTAAATGCGAGGTTGATTGGAAGAAGCATGAGTTATCATTCTTCACGGATTCAGGCAAGTTACACTGGAAGGTGATTCTACACTTCATGAACAAAAAACAAAGATGCATACGATAACCAGTACCATAGAAATAGAGGAGCAGATGATGACACTTCACAGTACAGAATCAATGGGAAACAATAACACACCTCCAGAAATATCTTCACTATTGGATAAGTTTGAGTTGGTATTTTAAGAACCTAAAGAACTACCACCGAAGAGAGGATTTGAGCATGCAATCATAATAGTGGAAAGAGCTGATACGATCTCGGTCATGCCATATTGGTATCCTCACGCACATACGGAGGCCATTGAGAAGATGGTAGCTGAAATGTTTGTTTCTGGAGTAATTTGCAAGAGTTGAAGTCCATTTGCGAGTCCTGTATTATTGGTCAAAAAGAAGACAAGGGAATGAAGGTTCTTCATTGATTATAGAGAAGTAAACAAGGCCACAATCCCTTACAAATTTCCCATCGCCGTCATAGATCAATTACTGGATGAGTTGAACGGATCAAGGATATATTCAAAACTGGATTTGAGATCCGGTTATCACCAAATAAGGATGATTGAAGAGGACACTGAGAAGACTGTGCTCAGGATGCATGAGGGACATTACGAGTTTATGGTCATGCCGTTTGGCCCAACCAACGCCCCTGCTACTTTTCAGGCCCTAATGAACGACATTTTCAAACCACTTCTAAGGAAATTCGTTCTGGATTTCTTTGACGATTAGTCTACAACAGATCATTGGAAGAACACATGGTGCATCTGAGAGAGGTTCTTAAGATTCTTCAATTGAATACAAAAAAGTGTTTATTTGGCCAGAAAGATGTAGACTACTTAGGTCACATAATACCAGAGGAAGGGGTTTCGACTGATGCTGATAAGACTAAGGCAATGACAGCATGGCTTAGTCTGTGGACAGTGAAGGATCTACGTGGATTTTTGGGATTAACTGGATACTACAGACTCTTTGTGCACGCCTATGGATCAATTGTGAGGCCATTGACGAATCTATTGAAGAGTGAAAGTTTCATATGGGATCAGAAAGCACATACAGCATTTGAAAATCTTAAGAGAGCTATGGCATCAGCACAAGTGCTAGCACTGCCAAATTTCAGAGAGAAGTTCATATTGAAACAGACGCATCAGGCTATGGATTGAGAGCGGTTTTGATGCAAAAGTCTAGACCAATTTTTTAATTTAGTAAAGGTTTGACAGATAAGGAAAAAATTAAGCCAATATATGAGAGAGAGCTATTGACCATTGTATTAGCGGTTCAGAATTGAAAGCATTACCTCATGGGACGGAAGTTTGTGGTTCATACCGATCAGCATAGCCTACGGTTCTTGCTGGAGCAACGTGATGTTTCGACGGATTACTAGAAGTGGTTAACAAAGCTGTTGGGCTATGATTTTGAGATAGTTTACAAGAAAGGAGTAGATAATAAAGCAGTAGATAGGTTGTCCCGCATTGAATGGAGTAACAGGGATAACAATGAGAAACTATTTGGAGCCATTACAGTTACTTCTACACTTCAGACGCATGGCATATTTAACGATGAATATCTGAAGCAGCGAGTACATGAATTGTCAGTAAGACCAGAGATTAAAAAGGATTATTTGGTGATCAATGGTCATCTGTTATACAAGAAAAAACTAGTTCTTCCAAGGACTTCACGGTTTATTCCCCTCATTCTAAGTGTGTATCATGATGGAGTAATGGGCGGTCATTCTGGTGTGTTAAATACTATCAAACGCATTAAAAATTGTTCCATTGGCCTAGATTAAAAGGTGATGTACAAAAATATGTATCTGAGTTCACAGTGTGCTAGACACACAAATATTTGACTTAAGTCCAGCGGGTCTACTCCAACCTATTCCTCCACCCTCTCAAAGTTGGTCAGAGCTTTCTATGGACTTTATAGAAGGTCTACCAAAATCTGAAGGAATTAATGTGATACTTGTTGTAGTGGATAGGCTAAGCAAATTTGCGCATTTCTTGAGCTTAAAACATTCATTTACTGCTACAACAGTCGCAGCCATATTTGTGAAAGAATTTGTCAGATTACATGGGTATCCTCAGTCCATAATCTCTTATAGAGATCGGGTGTTTCTGAGAAAATTTTGGCGTGAATTTTTTCGTTTAGCACAGCCTACCATCCTTTGAGGGATTCCAAAAAGAGGGCTTAATAGATGTTTGGAATCATATTTTAGGTGTTTTACTTCTGCTCATCCCAAGAGTTGGCATCAATATCTGTCATGGACTGAGTATTGGTACAATACTTACGGAGTCAGAGAAATTCTTCCTTGCCTACATTACTTACGGAGTCAGAGGAATTCATCCTACAAACAGAACATTTAGTAAGCTCTCGTTAAGATGAGGAGGGTCATCTAGAGGCTTTAGTTCAATGGAAGGGCTTACCCATCCATGAGGGGACATGGATGCGTGTAAAGAATATTAGCAAGGATTTTCCTAGCTTTGAGCTTGAGGAGAAGCTCAATTTTACCGAGGGGGTAATGATAAGTTATGGAGATGCTACATTAGGAAAAGGAAGAAGAATAATACAAAAGGAGTGAATGGGGAGGCAGAGGACTCGAAGTCTGGTGACGTGGACTGATGTTGGTTTTATTATGCACTCTCAAATTAACAATATATGTTACTTTTTAATCTCTCAAATAAGAGGTTCAGTGTAGTACTTAGGGATTGAATCCACAGAGACTCTAAGATTACTCAATATATTTATTGTTTCGAATTAAAGTTAGATGAAAGTATTAATTAATGATTTAAAGATTGATTTTGGTTTGTAAAGATTATTGGGAGGGATTAGACTTAGGGGAACTCTCAGGTAAACTAAGTTCTGCTGACTAACAAAATGTTAAGGGTTTTAGTGAAGCGCTGTTCTGAACTCAAACTCTAAGGTTTAGGTAAGTCACTCTCGTGAGACTTAACAGAGTGTCGATCGATGGACACTATGTGATGTCGGTCGACGCTACTTCTAAACAGATACAAATTTCATATTTGATATGTTCTCTAAGCTCCTAATCCAGCTCTCGTTTGTTATTAGGGTTTTAGAATGTTTAAGAAATATTTCAGGGTATAACCAAGCTCTCGCTTGCGATACAACATCCTATAATCTAAGGTTAGGTGATCAGACTCAGCTTTAGCATTAAAATCTACTTAAACAAAGAACTAATTAGAATAACCCTAACAATTTCATACCATCAACAATCCATTAACTACCCTAGAAGAACCCTAAATCTAACAATGAACTACTCAGACATGATTGTTATAAACATGATGAATAGATGAATGAATTGCATAGAAACAACAATAAGAAAACAAGGGAGTTCAAGATCTTAGTTTGTGAATAGAATAGATCTCCCTCTCCTATGGTAGCCGTCAAGTTGCAAGTGTCAAAAGGATTGTAAAAAAGCATGTCTTGCAAAACAGCTAAGAGGCCTAATAGTCTAAAATGCGGCCAAAGACTTGTCTTGCAAATAATGGAACTTCTGGGTAAAATTATGATTTCTTCAGATATTCTATTAACCCGCGGTAAGTGATGATCGTCGATTGACACTCATGGTGAGTTGTCGATCGATAGTTGCTGCATATACTGGTTGTGAATTCGAGTTTTCGGCTGAGTATTCTTCAATGCTTCAAAATTATCTAAAAGCTTCAATTGCTTCAAATGATTACCTGAAATTGTAAAGTCTCTAAAATAATACAATTGCATATAAAAGACTTTAAAACATATATATATATATATCATGGGTGAAATCAGGTAAAAACTTTGACATATCAACTCCCCAAGACTTATTCTTTGTTTGACCTCAAGCAAAGCATATAATGAATCAGTGAAAGGTTTGAAAACACAAAGAATTACGAGCTCCTTAACCCTGTCTCACCTAAGTTTCCATTGCAACCACATCTAGAGCATTTCCATGTACTTTGCTTAGCTAGTCAATCTTTCTTACCACAACTTACCAGAAACTATCTGACATACCCTGTACTATCCTCATTTAAATATATAATATAGGGTGCATGCTTTACCCTGGGGGTATCGATCAGAAGACACGTAGATTCTTACTCAAGCAAGTGCGTTAACCAAAAGTAACCTTCTTAATCCTTTTCCTCTCTCTTCATTTTTTCTCTGGATCTCTTTAAATCTCAAGATCAATGGACAATGATGCTGATACAGTCCATCTTGCCATCTTATTTTCGAGTTTTTTTTAGCTGACAAAGTTGTAGGCAAATAGTGGAGTCATCGGTAATGGACATATCTCTCGCTTCCAACAATATGTCATCATTCCTTTATGAATTAGAATAATGAGATCAAAGGTAATTTCCCTACCCCTCTGCATCTTTCAGGAAACCATTTCAATCTATTTAATTATATATATATATATATATATATTAGATACTGAAGAAAGGTGAGAGGAAGTTCAGAAAGTAAAGTATTTTTACCTTTCAGATTTGCAAGAGGATTCCGATCCTATGTATACTAAGCCCTAGAACAAGCAAATATAGTTACTTAGGTTAGAGGTTATCTTTGGTTCCTTCGAAGTTCTTAGAAAGTGTGGGTGTTATAGGATAATTAATGTACTTAGCTTTTCCATTCAATCTCAGAATGGTGCTCTACAATGGTGAAATAAATTGTTCCAGAAAAAAGTATATAGTCTATACCTAAATTCTAAATTTGATTCAATACAATAGTATTGAAAATAGTTAGTAAAAAATAAAACATCAAAAATAAAATATGGTGTTAGTAGCTACCTCCCCCAGACTCGGATAACACTGTCCCCAGTGTTAAAATGGTCTGAGATTGGTGGGTTTAAATAAATTAGAAAGGAAATAAGTTAGCTGTTATGATTTAAGAACTCATACCTCTCTGTCATGGTCGCCATCGATCGACGATGTTCAAGGACTATCGATCGATGGTCAACAGACAACATGAACCCATCGATAAGTAACTGTAAAAAGTGTCTATGTCTGATCATCTCTCTTTGTGTGAGCACTTTTAGACACTAAAAAAAATCATGTTAAATCAGCAAATGGGATATAAATAATAAACATAAGTTCTAAATCCAACAAAGCAAATGAAAATAAAATAAAATAAAGTAAGTTCATGCATAAGTCTGAAAATGAAATAAAAAGAGGAGAGCAAAATGTAAGGCTAGTCCTCGTTAGTGGTGTCTGAGTCTGGCTGGTGTGGTGTTGTGGGAGCTGCTGGCGGTGAACTCGCTCTGGTATGCGGACGGCTGAAACACTAGCACCTCGAATTGCCTCTATCCTACCCCATATGGCGTGAACTGCACCCACCACGAATCTGTGGAACTCTCTGTGATCGTGGATGGGGATCTCTGGAACTTGTGGTAATGCTGGAAGAGGGGGTGGTGGTGCTGCTGGCTCGCCTTCTGCCGGCGCGTGCTTGCCCTGGGTGCTCCTCTGCGGCATATACGGACAGGGGCATTGCGCAAGAGGCGATATTCCGGTCTGAACTCAAGGCATGCTGGGTTGTTGGTGAAGTCTGTCACACCGCTCTCTAGAAGCTCTATCATATGAAGCCCCACATCATCCACAAAGGACCATTAGGGTCCTTCCTTCATCCACCCTGCCCTCGTCAAGTGAGCCTTATCCATGTACTCTATCTCCATCTCCATAGAGGCTCCCTGAAGGCTGATCCCAATATGTATAAAGATGGGTGTCAGAAGGCTCCCCACCGTATCCTTCTTCTGGCCAGATCCCTTGAAAGGTTTTCCCTTCAGGGACACCAAGTGCTCAGAAAAAATAGCCCCCATGTTCACCTGCTGGTCGCTCACTGGTGGTGGAACAACCTCATCATCGAGCTCAACCAATCCTCTGACTGACTGGTAAATCAATTGTTGCACAACAGAGTGTTGGCAAGGATCTTCAGGAAGTAGCGCATGGACGGGTGGCGGATGTCGGTGTGAGTGGCTGAGCTGGCCTGTGGCTATGAGTCTCCAGAAAGCGATCCGTCAAAGGAAGGAAGAGACGGAGCAGACGAGGTTCTCGGGGTTGTCAAACCCGTAGACTTGGTAGAGGTCAGGGATGGTAATGTTGTATCTGATGCCCATGATGAGGAAATTCAAATAAGCCTCGGATGCCCTCTTCGCCCTCGGGTTCTGGTAAATCACTCGAGCTGTGGCCATAAACTGTCGGACCAGGTCAGGAAAGAGTGCATATGCCCTAGTAGCCATGGTTCCCATCCCCAGCTCTCTCATCATATCCTTGATGTCTGATCCGAGCCCCCGCTTCTTCATTACGTCTATGTCGATGAAACTGGTGGGCTCAATGGAAACGACTTGCCATGAGTTATAGTAGAGAGTGTCATAGTCGTCCCAGTCCTGAGACACGGCCCTGTGGGTGCACTCTCTCGAAGCTACAACTTCTCGAGGTTAAGGGTAATTCTCAAATGTGTCGATCAACTCCCTCTCCTCTTTGGGTCAAGGGTCACGACATGGGGGTCCCGATGGTGTGGAACTGGAGCTACCAACGTCGAAACGTGCCTTGGTCCTTCTCTCATTCATCTGCAATAGCCAAATAAACAAGAATCAACAAACATAAGAAAATCATCACGGCCATAGATGGACGATCCCTCACTGGTATCAATCGATGGTCAGTCGCGATAAAACTGGAGACTTTAATTCTCAAATCAAACCAAAGATCATGTAAAATTCAATTACTAACAGTTGATAGCTTCTAATCTAGTAGTCCATCACCCTAAACCGTTCTAAATTCCGATCTAAACCCTACAACTTTTGATTTTTCTCTCAAACCCTAGATTTTTTTAAACTAAGAGATTTAGAGAATATACCTTGAAGATCGGTAGATTAAGTAAACTAAAGAAATAGAGTGTGAAAAATCGAGTGGGTTAAGCTCAAGAATGAGCAAAATCGGAAAAAAAATTCGAGACAGAAATTGGCTCTGGAAATCGCAACAGTTTTGGCGGTTATGAAAAGTGTTTATGAAAATGGGGTTGTGTCGAGCTTATACAGACTCGACACTCTTCCATCGATCAATGGTCCTATAGGGACGTCGATCGATGGTCATTTGTGTGCCTCCTATTTCAATTTAAAATTCACGTGCATATTGTATATTTGTTATATATATTAATGATATTATTGTTTATATATTATTATTATTTTCCATTTATAAATTTTTATTTCTATTAATGTTATTATTTTATTTTGATTATTTATATGTTTAAATTTTTTTCTCTTTTTTTATATATATTTTACTAAATTTGTTAAAAGGCTTTTAAATTCTAAATATTTACAAATAGGTTACCTCCCACTCGGCGAGAAAATTGAGTTTATCAATCGGGATTTGTCATCTCTAGATGAATGGTCTTAGAATGCGGGATTTCTGCTTTAGCCCAGTAATGCTTTACTCTTTGCCCATTCACTGTGAAGTCCTCCCCTTTTGGGTTAATCAGAATAATTGCTCCATAAGGTGTAACTTATTTCACGGTGAAGGGTCCTGACCATCCAGTCCATCATCTATTCGAGTACAAGAGGAAGGAAGTGCCCATTGTTAAAGAAATGGAGAGTGGTCGCTGGTGTGTGTGTGGACACACAAGGCAAGGTCATCATCTAAGTCTTGAGGAGACTGGTGACCTTAAGGCACTGGTGCTGTAAGGAAGGGTTGATTAGTGGTTGTATGTGCAGTCCTTGGGATGTTGCACTCCTGATCTTAAAGCTCAATACGGCTCAATTCAAGCTTGGACCTAGACTCAATCCAAGCTTGAGAAGGGGAGTTAAGTGAGCTACCTAAATATCCTAAGCACAATGACTTGTGTTCCTCCTTACCATTGCAAGCAAACTGAAGAAGGAGCCAACCGGGTCTAGGCAGTGGCATGTCTAGTCAAGAGATTGTTCAGAGCAGTCTTGGTTGTGTATGAAGAAGGTTACTCTATCAATGCGGTGTGAGGTGGTTGAAGAGATAGTTGAAGGATCATCCAGAAGTCCATCAAGTTGGCGAGTGATGAAGAAAAGTTGCAATGGTTTGTTTAGTCCGGATCATGAAGCCATCAAACTGTCCAAGCTTGTTCCTTAAAGAGGTGTCAAGCTTGAGGGGGAGTGTTGAAGAGCTTCAAAGATTAGAGAGTGTTCTAGCAGTGAGGGGTTCAAGTGGCTGATTCAAAAAAGCCACTCCTCACCATTTAAACAAGGGAGTAAACCTGATATTATATATATATATATATATATATATATTCATGATAGGTTTATCTCTTGAGAACTGATACACTTGTGGAATGATGTATCAGGTACCTTACTTGGATGCTCAATGAGATGAGAAGGAGATAGGCGTGTGTTCTGACCAGATAAAGAAGGCAAAAAGCCATGAGAGAAGGGAAGACACAAGCCAGTCCAAAGAAGAGGTCCGAGAAGGTATTGGTGATGTGCAAGAGAAGTGAAGATCTACCTTGCATCACAAGGAGGCCGTGATCCAGGGTCTTTTTGTCTATCACACTGATACTAAGACCCACTGGCCAATCCCTAGGCCTTGAGGAACCTACTCTTTTTCCCTCATCAAGGTTTTATCCCAAAAAGGATTTTTCTTGGTGAGGTTTTTAATGAGGGAATTCTTCAAGGTTCCAAGCTTGACTAAGGATCACCTATAGTCAGGCTTGAGGGGGAGTGTTAACTTGAAGAAAAAAAGAGAATCAAAGGATGAGGCTGGGTGAAGTTTGGGTCTTGTGCAAAGTTTGGGCAAGATTTCTGGAGATTGTCTTAGAAGACTTCAGGAGTGTTTAAAGGTGTCCAGAAGTGTCTTGAAGCTTGTGCAAAGTTAAGGTCAAGTCCAGGAGGGACTTAGACACCATTTAGAGGCATTTGGGAGGAGATGGTCGAGCTTGCAAAAATAGGGCGAACCGTATGGACGGTACGGACCGTTTAAAAATAGGACGACCCAAAGATGTTCCCATTCGACCTTTGAAGATGGTTGGGGAGTTTGTGCAGAAATAGGGCGAGTGGTATGGACAGGAGGTCCGTACCATCGACCGTGCAAGAATAGGGCGAATGCTCACCCGGATCAACCTGAAATGAAGCTGTGCAAACTTAGGGCGCAAGAGAAGCTTGTTCTGATCATGTGGAATCAAAATGGCATCAAGAAGATGCCTTGTGCAAGAAGAGGATAAGGGAGGCGTGTGATAGGCTGGATATTGCTGTCTCTGGCTGGAAAGGAAGAGCCAAGGGAGACTATGTATCTTGACAGAGATCCAACACTGGTTCAGAGGAGCCTATGGACGACCAATCATGTTCCAGCCTTCCCTTGACCAGATTCAAACTCATTTAATCTCAGCCATCCATCCAGCAATATGTCTCTACTTTCCAGCTAGCACAAGACCAACCCAAGACCAGATCCTGATCGTCCATCTTCAAGGATTAACAACCATTAGATTTAGGTTTATGTTTTATGAGGCTACAAAGTGTAAAGCCTATATAAAGGCATTGTAATGTCGATTTTAAAAATAAGCTGAATGGGAGCTTCTCCCCTTTCTTCTTCATAAACTCATACTTTCCTAGACACTTAATCATCTTTTAATCTCCTTGGACTTTCACATAAACACTCTCACTTAGTCTCTCTCTCAAATCGCCTAGCTAAAGCTCTAATCTCCCCATTGGGATTTCTCTCACTCACACAACCAGAACCTCTGTAAATCTTTTATTTGGGACTTCACCACCCTGAATTCGGCCACCGTTTTCATGATATCATCGCGGAGATCGTGGATTTCGGAACTCTTGCTAGCAGATTTCTGACTTTGTCGGTGTTTGCTGCGAGTGCTCCGAGTTTGCTCCTCCGCCAGTGTGGGAACCGAAATTCGCACTGTCAATCCGTTGAATTAGGAACACAGGGTAAACCCTAGTTTCAAAGAGGTCCTGAATGTCTTCTAAACCACACGCCAATCAGTCAGAATATGAAATAAATATTAAAAAACAAAGTGACAATCGAAAAGAGAGAAAATAGATGTCTTATTTAGAATTTGCTAGCGTTTACAACAGGATAGGAGCCTCGGCTATGAGAGCTGTCGGCGAGATCCCTAGTTCTAATAACCTAATACTGCAAAATTCTAATTGAGTCGCAGCTCGAATAACAAAAACAGAAAGTTGCCTAAATGCTCTAAGTGCAAAGCTATTTTTGCTCTTTCCCCTTCAGCCCTTGGTCGAATTTATTGCTTCGCGGAAATATTCCTTTTTTCTTCGATCTTCATTATTATCTTCGGAAGCTTAACATTTATCCTTCGATCTTGACATTTATCCCTTCAAACTTAACATTTATCGTTTCCTGAAAAATAAAAGATAAATTGTCACAAAGTTTGGGCTTGATTTCGGATAAAATCGCGAGTGGGCCTTTAGCCGAGCTTTAGACCTTGTCTGGTCGTTTTCTGACTTAGGCGTTTCTACGATTTTATCGAAATAACATAGCTAAGACGACGTCGTCCGAGAGTTAGGATCTTTCTTATGGGGCATGTGACTATAAGTGTTTAGTTAACTGTTATCGTCTCATATGATCGACCCGATCCTTTCTAGAGAAAACGAGTTCTTTCGCTAAGGTTCCAATGTCAATCCCGATCGAGACGGAACAAAGATAAGTTTGATCAAGTATCAAAAGAGGGAGTTTAACGAGGACGAGGTGAAACTGAATTGATTTGATCTGACTTTCCTAATGAGCGAGTCGGAATGCTCGTGCCATCTAACTCGCCCATTTGGCGAGTTGGCCTTGTCCAACTCGCCATACGGGCGAGTTGTTCTTTCCGTGCTGACCAACTCGCCCGTATGGCGAGTTGGAGTTGTCTAACTCGCCATACGGGCAAGTTGGTCGGTCCATGCTGACCAACTCTCCATACGGGCGAGTTGGTTGATCCGTGCTGACCAACTCGCCCGTATGGTGAGTTGGCCTTGTCCAACTCGCCATACGGGTGAGTTCTTCGATCCATGCCGTCCAACTCGCCGTACGGGCGAGTTGGTCGATCCGTGTTCCTTTCTTTCGAGTTTTGGCTTGGAGACTTTGGTTAAGTCGATTTCGAGACTGCATTTGTATATAAACACAATTTTTAGATGCTGATTTCGAGAATACCGTTTTTGACCCCAACAAACGCATTTTCCCGGTAGGTTTCTGACGTTGATTCCGTCGTAACCGATTTTGACCCCAACAGTTAGCCCCCCAGCTCTTTAGAATCAAAAGGTTTTAGCGAGCGGTTTTGGCAGGTTTGGTAAGTTAGGCGGAATCAATGTTTGAAAAGGTCCGTTGAAAGTGGTCTACTTATTCCTCTAAGAGCGGAATGCAATAGGATTGGGGCTGTGCCTTGTGAGGGCTGCCTACGTACCCTTGTAACAGGGATCGAGCCTTTCGTAGTTCATTCCGGAGTTAAGGTTCTTACTTCTTGTTTTCCAGTGAGGCCCTTATGGTTTAGCTGTGTGTCGTGTAGACATTATCAGGCATGTTGCTGCCAACGAGATTGTATATTGCACCTTTGTAGGCCTCGAGACCAGCCTTGTAGGCTGTTTATTATGGCAAAGTGTGGCCGTACTTATGTTTTCGGGACTGACAGCGTGTGGCTTAGGGTGTGCGATGACTACTTCGGCTTACGTTTCCCGTATCTCTTTTGACCTGATTACATCCCGCTTTAAAGTGCACGATATGTTCTCGGCTTATGTGACTTGTATGGTAGGAATCGAGAATCTCTTCGACGACAATTTTTAATTCTCCCAAAAGTGCTGACCAAAATTTCGGATTTCTTTTATAGTGCTATTACCCTTGTGTCGGGTGTTTGAGAGCTATCTCTACGAGATCGCTTAGTCTGTTTAGGACGTTAAGAGTTTGTTGTGATCAGCAACAAACTTATTTGTAGATATAATCGTTTTTGAACCTTCGCGAAGGATATGTGTTTAAGAAGGTGTGTATGTTTTATAGTCGCAGACGGACTGGTTTTAAGGTTAGCATTCCGTTTCGGAAAGTTTTGACAAAAAATAGTTCTCCGAGCGTTAGCGACGTCTCGCTGTGTCGAAGGTTGAGTTTTTCTTTCGTATGCCGCATTTCGTGGTTGAAATGCTTGCGGGCTTCAAGATGTGTAGTATCGCAAGGTTTTTTTTTAACCTTACGGTAGAGAAACGTTTTAGTTTTTTTCCGAGGAATTAGGACCAATGGGTTGCGTAAATTTGTCGCTGAGAATATGCGACTTCCTTCACTGTGCTTTGTGAAGAGTCGGCCCCCCGAGATTTATTTTGTCCATAGTTAAGGATGCTTCGTATAGCTTTAGGAGCTTCGTTACGAGTTTTTCCTTATGTGCCTCTTTCCACTTGTAAAACGCTGTGGGATTAGAGTTAACTGCGGAACATATTGAACTTGGTCGGTTGTCGACAAGCTTATGTTTTCCGTTAACCGTACGGTGGTTACTACTAAGTTTCGATATTAATAATTTTCGTATGATTTCTGATTCTGGGTTATAGGATAGTTATTTGCACCTGGCGTTTTTAAACTAATCGTGGATTGTTGTTTTGCCGCTAAGTGATTGGGTGAGCAGTGGTTGCTCAAACATTTTGGCTCGGTCTGAAGGATGTGTTCAGCCGAATAGCCAAGGACGTTTCTGGTAACGAATAGACTACGGCACGTTCGTGTTAACATTAAGGTCATGCTAGTTTAGAACTTTCCTAAAGAGGATACCGAATTCCAGTTTGGATTTTTATCGGAAGGAGTAATTGGCTGAGGGCCAAAGAGCGTTTGTCGAGATCGACGGGCCAAGTCGGATTTTTTCGTGCTATAGTCGTACGAAAATTGTTTTGTTTTTGTATGATGAAGATATAACCTAAAAGGCTCGATAAAGAACATGTACGAGATGATTGCCTGCTCGAAATCAACCAAGGGAGATGGGAGGGATAATCCAGCGAGCCGCATGGCTAAGGAGTGAGATCTGTAAGATCTTAATGTGAAGAGATAAAGTTTAGTTTTTTTGTTGAGAGACGATTCATATGACTTTGTTTTTAGTTATATGCAAATTTTCCAAAACACTTCTCCGCAAAACTTGCTACGTTCGTTTTCGAAAGTGTCTCCGTAAAACTTGCTACAATCCGAATGAGCGAGTCAGATTGTTTGTGCCATCTAACTCTCCCGTTTGGTGAGTTGGCTTTGTCCAACTCGCAATATGGGCAAGTTGGTCGTTCCATGCTGACCAACTCGCCCGTATGGGGAGTTGGCCTTGTCCAACTCGCCATATGGGCCAGTTGGTCGGTCCATGCTGACCAACTCGCCATACGGGCGAGTTGGTTGATCCGTGCTGAACAACTCGCTTGTAAGGCGAGTTGGCCTTGACCAACTCGCCCGAGTTGTCCTTTTCCAACTCGCCATATGGGCGAGTTGGTCGATCCATGACGTCCAACTCGCCCGTATGGCGAGTTAGTCGATCCATGTATCTTTCTTTTGAGTTTTGGTCTGGAGACTTTCGTTAAGTCGATTTCGAGACTGCATTTGTATAGAAACACGATTTTTAGATGCTGATTTCGAGAATACCGTTTTTTGACCCCAACAAATGCATTCTCCTGGTAGGTTTCTAACGTTGGTTCCGTCGTAACCGATTTTGACCCCAACAGCCAGATTTTCTTGTTCTTTCCAGAAGATAGCTTCTTCTTCGTTCACAGGGTTATCAAACTGTGATTCATCCCGAGCTGCTTGACTTCTTGTGCGGCGCGGATGTATGTATGCGTCTTCGTCCGTAGGTTAAGACTGACTTCTAGATTCCACGTCGACTCGTTCGACTTCTCCTCCTTCTTTATCTTCCTCGATAGGAGGAAGGTCTCCCGGGCTTTTCCGTGTTGGCGCGGGGGTAACTTTGTCAGGGTTTTGGCCAGACGGTTTGTGAAACACCCCAACCCGGAAATCTTTGCAAAGTCGTACGAAAAATTCTAAGTAAAAATAATTTGGAAATCATTCATTAAGTAACATAAGTAAATACTGCAGTTCTAATAATAAACCAGAGTCAATATATCATAACCGTGTGCAATATGGTTCGTAAAAATTTCCATGAAAATTTTCATAACAATCCCGATACTAAATACACCGTCCCGATGGTCTTCATCGTCCGGTGGTCCGGTCCAATCAACTACTCGTCACCTGCATCACAAAAGCATGCATGAGCATACAAAAATACTCAATGAGGACGCTCAATACCACCCACTACAGTCCAATAATCAATCAATCAATTCCCCCTTTCCAACCTAGCAACCTAGTCCCATTCTATCAACTTAGCATTCAGTTTCTATCATTTCTTACTTAGCCATTTCCTATTACTTATTCATTGTCATGCATCAAAACAAACAACCTAACATCCAGTTCTATCATTCGTTTACTTTAACATTTCCTAACATTCCGACCCGAAGGTCCATCAGTCTTTGGCTGTAGCCAAACCTTTGGCCAAAGCCAACCTATGGCCGTAGCCAAACCTGCGGCCGTAGCCATACTTGCGGCCGTAGCCGTACCTGCGGCCGTAGCCATACTTGCGGCCGTAGCCGTACCTGCGGCCGTAGCCGTACCTGTGGCCGAAGCCAAACCTGCGACCCATCGGTTAATTACGGCCGTAGCCAAACCTGCGGCCGAAGCCAACCTGCGACCCGAAGGTCGATAAAGGCTGAAGCCCAAAACATACTTTCCTTAACTTAATCACGTTCTTTTAATCCCATGCCTTCCTTAAATTACTTCAATTCTTAATCCGTTTTTATAACATTTCCCATTTAAGATTTCAATTTTTATCGGATCAAATCTAAGTGTTTCACCTTAACATCTCAATTAAACATAACTTCATTTCACGCAATCTAACCTGAAAATATCCTATGAACGTTCTTCGATCCTTGAGAACTATCTCGAAGAATGAAGAACAAACTTTCCATAAACAAATTCCATCATACAATTTTCCTAAGAACATTATGAACAAACTTACCATAAACGAATTTTATCCAAGAACAATTCGATCCTAAGGAATCAAACTAGGAAAAATAATCTTTATTGTACTGTCACGAATCACATCCTCACCTGAATTGATCTTAAAAGATTGAAGACTCTGAACTCAGCTGCGTTTTCCGGCGAAGGTTCCTTCGGTCCTCCTTGCTCGATCCTCTCTTCCCAAACTCTCTCTCTCTAGAACTGCATTCTTGCTCTGACCTCTCTCTAGGACTTGCTTTGAGCTCTGTCCAAAACTAAGAGCTGGAGGTCCCTTTTATACTATCCTTGGACTTTCCCACCAAGCCGAGAATTAAGTGCAGTTTCCTTAACCGTCTCGGTCGAAACTTGCCCTTAAAGGATTGACTGAACTACAATTCTTTCCTTATATGACTCCCGCCAAACCGAACTTTCTTTCGTATAATCCCGACAATGATGACTAGTCAATTTGGCTTACTTGGAGCCCGTATTCTTGAAGGACTGAACTTTCCTTAATTGACTCCACGGTCCCTAGATACCTCGCCTATACTCCAATCGTTTTATGATTAGTTATCACCATTTAGTCTCTGTTAATAATACTTAGTTAGCAAGGGCAATTCAATGCTTAGAGAAAATTGAATTCTTATTCCATTCTTAACGAATACAAGTGTTCCAACACTTAGAAATATTTTTCTGTCTTGCAAAGCAACCTCTCCACGATCTTAATCTTTAAAATAAAATTACTTTGGGAACGGGTTGTTACAACTCTCCCCCACTCAAGAGGAATTCGTCCCCGAATCCGTACCCACCATCTGCTCATCCACTTGGGGTCTCAAATAACTCTGGATACTCAGCCCTCATCATGCTTGCACGCTCCTTTGTAGTCTCACGTATCCCATCCCGCTCGCATACCACTTCTACCATAGGAACTCTCTTCCTCCTAATTTGCTCGCCTGGAAGCCTTGTCACTTGTATTGGTTTACCATGGGTCGACATACAAGAACTCAAATCTTCAGGTGGCTGTGAGACAATCAGTGTCGGATCCCTTACCACTTTCCTCTGTTGAGACACATGGAACACATCATGGAATGGATGGAACTCGTCAGGCAATTCCAAACGGTATGCCACTGGTCCAACCCGTTCTACGATCCTAAACGGTCCCATATACCTCGGCTGCAGCTTCCCCTTCTTTTCCGTTCTTTCCTTTCCCTTTAACGTCACTCTTTTTAAGTAAACCATCTCCCCCCACTTGGAATTCCAGTTCCCTCCTCCGCTTGTCTGCATAGCTCTTTTGTCGATCTTGGGCCTCCTTCATTTTCTCCTTGACAAACTTAATCTTGTCTTTCATTTCTTTTATCACCCCTAGGGAGAAATCTCGGCCCTCCCCCACTTCAATCCAACACAAGGGGGGTTTGACACGGACGACCATACAAAGCTTCGTACGGTGACATTCCAATACTTGAGTGGTAACTGTTGTTGTAAGCAAACTCAGCTAGTGGTAAATGCTTCTCCCATAGTTTACCCCAATCCAATACACAAGCCCGCAACAAATCCTCGAGGGATTGGATCATCCGCTCCGATTGCCCATCCGTTTGCGGGTGATATGCCGTGCTCAGGTGCACTTTGGTTCCCAGTGATTTCAGGAATGCCAACCAGAAATTTGAGGCGAAACGTGGATCTCGAACACCTCGATAAATATCATTCGACTTCAATATCGCACCATCCGCCGCATGAACCGTCTTGATGCTTTCCTCGAGACCGTTCTTAGACTCCCAATGCGCAACCACTTCAGGACGCACAAATGAATGCGACGCCCCGGAGTCAAACAAAGTGTGGGTTTTAGTCCTCCCAGTACTAACAATTCCTACACCACCGTCACGTATTCCCTATGCTAAGCATTTCATTCAACCATAAAAAGATAATGTAAGGGATAGAAATTACCATCGATCGGGTTTTCCTCATTCTCCACGCCCAGCATATGCACCCTTGGTGCTACATTCTGCCTCTTAGCTGGTGGTTGCTGATCCCCTTCCGGGTGTTCACCACGCGTACGAGCTTGTTGTGCATTCACTGGTGCTTGCAGTCTCGCGCCAGATGTCCAGCAACACTACAACGATAATAATTCCATGCTCCTCCATTAGGACAGTCCCGGATTTGATGGTCCATACTTCCACACTTGAAGCATCCACCAGTACCTTGACGACACACACCGCGATGCATCTTACCACACGTTCCACATGTAGGCACAGCCGCGCCGACTGCCTGGTTCTCAACTCGCTTAGGCCTCGACGACACCTGGTTCCTCCTTGATCGCTCATGCCTTGCAACTTCCTCCAGTCCGTTCTCAACCAAAGCTGCTTGCTCATCCAATTCCCCAACTGTCTTATAATCTCTGCTCACCATCATGGTCATAAACTCAGGCTTCATCCCACGCACGAACCTTTCAATTTGACGCTTCTCATCATCCATCTCCCATCCAGCATATCTTTTGAGTCGGTTAAACTCATGCTCGTAGTCACACACCGATTTTGCACCTTGAAGAAGCTCAAGGAACGCGGTCTCCAACTTAATACGAGCCTCGGTTGGAAAATATTTTCTGAATTCCTCCTTAAACGACTCCCAATTGTGCACCCTTGTCGGGTCTCTGCGAAGCACTCCTTGCCACCACTGATATGCATCACCCTCAAGGAAAAAGACTGCAAGGTCTCTTTTGTGCTCCTCTGAGAAATGCAGCGACAGAAAGTTATGCTACAACCGACTCCTCCATTCATCTGCTTCTATCGGCTTACACCCACCAGTAAACTATCCCGTCTTGAGGTTCGTCATCTGGTTCATCAGCTCCAAATAGCTTGGCGCCCGCGGTCGTCCTTGCTGCACCCCATTTGCCCCCTCTCCCTCCTGCACCAAGGATGCAACCGGAAGTTGAAGACGCTGAAACATCTGCGTAAATAATGCCTGCATCATAGGCATCATGTTGGCCATTGCCGCATCCATTGGAGGAACACCCGTGGGTTGGGGTGTTATCTCGTCATTGGTCGCACCCCTTGCAACACCATCGACCCCCGCAGCACCAGTTCCATCGGTCCAACCATTTCCCACGTTCACATTCTCTTCTTGAACATCCCTCACGTTTCTCCTAGTGTTAGCCATCTGCATCGACACTTAAGTTAGCTCACACTAACACATGTTCATCCAGCAATTCTCTTAGCCATTACACCAAGAAATCCAATCATAACGCACATTCATAACAAACATTCACATAATCGTAAAAACTTAACCTTTGCGTGAGATTTAGACCGTCGGTACGTTCCACCTATACCCACATATCCAAATTTAAAAAAAAATGACCAGCCAGGACGGGGCTGACTGGTCAACCCCGCTCTGATACAAAATTGAAACACCCCAACCCGAAATCTTTGCAAAGTCGTAAGAAAATTTCTAAGTAAAAATAAATTGAAAATCTTTCATTAAGTAACATAAGTAAATATTGCATTTCTAATAATAAACCAGAGTCAATATATCATAATAGTGTGCAATACGGTTCGTAAAAATTTCCATGAAAAATCCCCTAACAATCCCATACTGAATACCCCGTCCCTGTGGTCTTCATCGCCCCGCGGTCCGGTCCAATTAACTACTCGTCACCTGCATCACAAAAGGAGGCATAAGCATATAAAAGTACTCGGTGACGATGCTCAGTACCGCCCACTACAGTCCAATAATCAATCAATCAATCAACTCCCCCTTTCCAACCTAGCAACCTAGTCCCATTCTATCAACTTAGCATTCAGTTTCCCATCATTTCTTACTTAGCCATTTCCTATTACTTATTCATTCTCAGGCATCAAAACAAACAACCGAACATCCAGTTCTATCATTCGTTTACTATAACATTTCCTAAGATTCCGACCCGAAGGTCCATCATTCTCTGGTCGTAGTCAAACCTTTGGCCGTAGCCAAACCTTTGACCGAAGCAAACCTATGGCCATAGCCAAACCTACGGCCATAGCCGTACCTGCGGCCATAGCCGTACCTGCGGTCGTAGCCGTACCTGCGGCCGTAGCCATACATGCGGCCAAAGCCAAACCTGTGACCCGTCGATCCATAACGGCTGTAGCCAAACCTGCGGCCGAAGCCAACCTACGACCCGAAGGTCCATAACGTCCGAAGCCCAAAACATACTTTCCTTAACTTAATCAAGTTCTTCTAATCCCATACTTTCCTTAAATTACTTCAATTCTTAATTCGTTTCTATAACAATTCCCATTTAACATTTCAATTTTTGTTCGGATCAAATCTAAGTGTTTCACCTAAGCATCTCAATTCACATAACATCATTTCACGCAATCTAACCTGAAAATATCCTATGAACGTATGAACGTTCTTCGATCCTTCAGAACTATCTCGAAGAACGAAGAACAAACTTTCCATAAACAATTTCCATCATACAATTTTCCTAAGAACATTATGAACAAACTTACCATAAACGAATTATATCCAAGAAAAATTTGATCCTAAGGAATCAAACTAGGCAAAATAATCTTTATTGGACAGTCACGAATCACATCCTCACCTGAATTGATCTTAAAAGATCGAAGACTTTGAACTCAGCTGCGTTTTCCGGCAAAGGTTCCTACGGTCCTCCTTGCTCGATCCTCTCTTCCCAAACTCTCTCTCTCTCTCTCTAGAACTGCGTTCTTGCTCTGACCTCTCTCTAGAACTTGCTTTGAGCTCTGTCCAAAACTAAGAGCTGGAGGTCCCTTTTATACTATCCTTGGACTTTCTCAGCAAGCCGAGAATTAAGTGCAGTTTCCTTAATCGGCTCGGTTGAAACTTGCCCTTAAAGGCTTGACTGATCTACAATTCTTTCCTTATATGACTCCCGCCAACCTGACCTTTCTTTCGTATAATCAAGACAATGATTACTAGTCAACTTGGCTTACTTGGAACCCGTATTCTCGAAGGACCGAACTTTCCTTAATTGACTCCACGGTCCCTCGATACCTCGCCTATACTCTGATCATTTTATGATTATTTATCGCTATTTAGTCTCAGTTAATAATAATTAGTTAGCAAGGACAATTCGATGCTTAGAGAAAATCGAATTCTTATTCCATTCTTGACGAATACAAGTGTTCCAACACTTAGAAATATTTTGCTCTCTTAGAAAGCAACCTTTCCACGATCTTAATCATTAAAAATAAAAATACTTCGGGAACAGGTCGTTACAGTTTGCCTTGCGCGTTGTCAGACCGGTCCAAAGGTGTTGCGAAGTCGAGTCTTCTTCCGCGGATTCGGGTTGTTCCCTTTGGAAAGATGGCCATGTTCCTCGCTCTGTGGGTTTCAACCTGTTTAGCGAGGGACTTCATGACCTTATCCTGTTCTGCCGACTTCTTCTCAAAAGTCGAGAACATCTTCTTCACCTCCTCGAACGCTGCGGTGTTTGCGTCGGCGTTGACCACAGTGACGTTCGTCACTGGAGTGTTTTCTATGTTTTCGTCGATGACGTTATCGTCACAAGGCTGTTGGTTGTTGATATCTGACATTTTTTGATTGAGCGTTGATGGCTGAGAGTTAGATTGATCTGTCCCCCCCCCACCTCCTTTTAGCGCCAAATTGTGGGAACCAAAATTTGCACTGTCGATTTCCGTTGAATTAGGAACGCAGGGTAAACCCTAGTTTCCCAGAGGTCCCATCTGCTAAACCACAAGCCAATCAATCAGAATGCGAAGTAAATATTGAAAACAAAGTAAAAATCGAAAAGAGAGCAAATAGATGTCTTATTCCGAATTTGCGTATGAGCGTTTACAACAGGATAGGAGCCTAGGTTATGAGAGCTGTCGGTGAGATCCTAGTTCTAATAACCTAAGACTGCAAAACCCTAGTTGAGTCGCAGCTCGAATAACAAAACGGAAAGTTGCCTAAATGCTCTAAGTGCTAAACTATGTTTTCTCTGAGTGGAGATTTTCGTGTGTCTGCAGCATCATCACCCTTGAAGTCCTTATATACTCCTCTAGAGGCGGTTTGTTCTTTCCCCTTCTGCCCTTGATCAAATTTATCGCTTCGCAGAAATATTCCTTTTTCCTCGATCTTCATGATTATCTTCGAAAACTAAACATTTATCCCTTCCTGCAACATAAAAGATAAACCGTCACAAATTTTGGGCTTGATTTCGGATAAAATCGCAAGTGGGCCTTTAGCCGAGCTTTAGACCTCGTCGGGCCATTTTCTGACTTAGGCGTTTCTAAGATTTTATCGAAAGAACATTGCTAAGACGACGTCGTCCGAGAGTTAGGATCTTTCATATGGGGCGTGTGACTCTAGGTGTTTAGTTAACCGTTATTGCCTCATACAGTTGACCCGATCCTTTCTCGAGAAAACGAGTTTTTGTGGTAAAGTTCTGATGTCAATCCCGATCGGGATGGAAAAAACATAAGTTTGATCAAGTATCGAAAGAGGAAGTTTAACAAGGACGAGGTGAAACTGGATTGATTTGATCCGACTTGCCAAACGAGCGGGTCGAATTGCTTGTACCATCTAACTTCCCGTTTGGCGAGTTGGCCTTGTCCAACTCGCCGTATGGGCGAGTTGGTCGTGTCATGCCATCCAAATCGCCGTACGGGCAAGTTGGTTGGTCTGTGCCGTCCAACTCGCCGTACGGGGGAGTTGGTCGACCCATGTGGCTTGATTTTCCCATTTGACAAGCTGGACCTCTTGCTCGGCTATCTTATCCGTTCAGGGAGTTGGATGATCGAGTCTTCTAGTTGTTTCGTCATATTGCCGTTCGGGGATACGTTTACCTGCGGTCTTTCGAAAAACTCTTCCTGATGGCTCATTTGCGCAGACCGCTCCTTTGTGGTCAGTCAAGATTTGACCTCGATTTTTTCCGTTACCCTTTTTCCGAGTCAGTTTCAGCAAGAACACATTTTTCTGGTAGGTTTCCGACGTTGATTCCGTCGTAACCGATTTTGACCCCAACAACGACAAAAAGACTACCAATTTAGAGGATAACAAAAAGACGCGAGAAAGAAGTCCAAACGAGCGACGATCCGCTTCCTTGCGCCAGACCACCTATTTCTGAACCAGGCACACAAATTCACTATGATTAACTACGCCAATCACAAGTGAACTGGGGGGACTTATTGTAGGAGGTGGATTACATCCCCTACCATGCCCGTGAAATAATCAGTCTGACCCATCAAGTTTGAGTTGTTAGGTTTGGCTCGCGGCTAAAAGCACTCGGCTCGGCTGTAGACTACTTTTAGCCATGAAGACGATTCATGGTCGACTTATTGGAACGACCAAGGACGTTCAGCTCAAAGGCGTATTTCATCGGCCTTTCCGTTTGGACCGACGAGAGAAGGGCCATTAAGACGAACCGACCTAGGGTATCCAGCCGATTGTATAAAGAGGAAGGCCAAGGAGAATGAGAGGGGCATCTTTTTGGAGGAGACCAGGCTTGACGGCTAGAATTAGGGTTTTACTTCTCTTTTGTATTTTATCGACTTTTACACTCCTGGCGAGCTCTCCGAGCACTGGTTACTTTATTTACCGTGTATTTCCTCTTTTGATACCGACAAACATATTCCAGATCCAAAAAAACAGCTTTGTGATAGACCCACCGAGTTTTGTGTCTTATACGAGCTCGACCAAACTCTGTTCAAACAGTTATGTAATCTTGGATACTGTTTTCCAGGAGATTGCAGCAGCGACAAGAGAAGAAGAGTTACCCTTGAGTTCTGAAGCGAGAAGAAATGATCCGCTTGACTCCCCAAAGAGACATTGGAACCAATAGCTAGGAGTTCCATATAGATGAGAGGAACTGAAACCTACTGCATCAGGATTCCACCTGAAACCAATTCAAGAATTTTGATATTTTTGTGGCCTTAGCTTCCTGAGCAAATATAACAACAAAATGAGAGTTATCGTTTATCGTTTGTGTTCACAAAGTGAGGTGCATAGCTCGCCATTTCCATAATGTCACTGCAACAAAGAAAGCATGAAATATGTTTTGCTCATTTGGTGTTTTAAGTTGCGATCAAAAGCCCGGGACTTGGGTAGACAAAACAAAATTTGAATAAACATGTTCCTTTCAGATCAATAAAAAATGCAACTTCTGCAAGAGCGGCGAGAAGGCATCCTGTGCCAGCATCTTCTCCAAACACACCATATTCACTGACAAAAGCCTGCAAACAAAGTTAAACGAGTGAGCCAAAAATGAAAACGCTGAAAAGCTTCCATTTGGTCTTCTCTCGGAGACTCGGAGTTACATTTTGTATGCTATATTACCCCACCTTTGGACCCTTGCGTGAAGTGCCGTCAAATTGATGATACATTACATAGAAAATGACTTAGTTACCTGTAAAGTTGTAATCTAAATTAGAAATTTAGAACCAAATAATTCACTAAAAGTATAAGTCACATGTACTTATAAGAAGTGAATAAGATGTTTGTTAAATAGGATAATTGTGGGTTAAATGGGATGTAAATATAAAGTAGTCATGTATGTATTTTATTCCAAGATGTAAAAAGACTAATATAGCTTTGGGATTTGTGCCAAAATAAAACAGAAATTCAACTTTGTTGTCCTTTTAGTATAATATCAGCCTTAAGTTTTCCCTTTAGTATAATATTTTTCATAAACCCAGAATTAGCCCTACATTAATCACCTGTAATAAAAACTATATTTTATTTACATTAAACTTAATCAAATAAAAAAAAGGGAACAAAAATACGCAAATCGACTAAGTAACTTGAACCTCTATTTTCCTCGACGACAGAATTTCCCCAATCCCTCTCTCTCTTTCGACAAACGTTGGTTCTCTCAGTGAAATCAACGGCTAGACCAACCACCAGTGTACTCGAGTCTCTCTTCTGACCGAACCCACCGGTGTAATCGAGTCTCTCTTCCGGCGGAACCCACCGGTGTAATCGATTCTTTCTTACTCCGCCTCTCTCTCTCTTTCATCTTACTCGGCCTCTCTCTCTCTCTCTCTCTCTCTCTCTCTCTCTCTCTCTCTTCTCTCTCTCTCTCTCTCTCTCTCTCTCTCTCTCTCTCTCTCTCTCTCTCTCTCTCTCTCTCTCTCTCTCTCTCTCTCTCTCTCTCTCTCTCTCTCTCTCTCTCTCTCTCTCTCTCTCTCTCTCTCTCTCTCTCTCTCTCTCTCTCTCACTCGAAGAACACGAAAGCGATCTCCCCATCTCGGTCATTGCTGAATTCGACTCTCTTGTTCTCTTCGCCTCTCCCCATCTCTGCCTCTCTCTTTCTCTGACATCCTTAGCGCTAAGGTAAAGTGACAAACCTTATCCTTCCATTTTTTTCTTTTTCATATGTATGTCAAAATTGTCTCTTCTCTTTGTATGTTCCTCAATCCGGTTCTTTTATTGCATGTGGCTTTGTGTTTGTGTTCTTCATTCGGGTTACTCCTATTACATTCTTTATCATGATACAAAGATGTTTATGTTCTATTTGTTAACTGATTATGTGAACCGATTCGTTTGTGAATTTTCTTAGTTTTCTTAATTGATTGCCTGTAAACTATCGTGTATGTGTAGATTTGTTTGAAATCGTGTTTTATGATGAATGTTTTTTTTCTTGAATGTGATTGTCAAAATGTTATAATGAACCACAAGTTTGCTTGAAATCGTGTTTGTGTATTGTCTACTGTTAGTCTTTGATTTGTTCTTAAGTTTATTTTTTTTAAGTTAAGTCAATATCTTTTAACTTAAATTAATTTATTTTGTCTTATGTAGATATGGATGCAGAGCTACCTAAGCGTTTATATAGAGAGGGTTTCGAACCTTAGGTGAAGAAGATCAACAACAGCTGCCGCATGACATTTCTCAAAATTCTGAAGAAAGCTATGTCTGAAGAATACTCAGAAGTGAAGAGAGATCATGTGTTCACACACATCATGTCCATTCAGCAAAATGGGCTCAAGTTTTTGGGGAAACTGGTGCATAGCTTCTTGTGTAAGGAGCTGATTACCTCGACGATGGATGAGAAATGGTTTATCTTTGCAAGGACGCCTCTGCGGTTTTCTTTTCAGGAGTACCATGCTGTGACTGGCCTTAAGATCTCGCGTGAAAGTGGCAGTGATGTAGTTAAGTGAAAAGATGACGGGGGATTTTGGAGTAACATACTAAAGAGTGGTGGGAAGATCACCTTGAAGTTGATCAGAATGGTGCATTTAGAGGAAGTGCACAAGTGGAGTCGAGTTGATAGGTTGAGGTTGATCTACTTGTGCGTGATAATGGGTGTGGTGATGGGGAGAGATGAGAAGGTGAACATCCCTCATATGTACATTAAGTTGATGATGGATCTTGACAAGGTTCAAAATTTTCATTGGAGTCTTCACCCCTATGACTTCCTACTGAGTTCGATTGAGAAGACTAGGAAGAAATTGAGTAACAAGGAGAGCTACATTTTCGAGGGTTTCACCTATGCTTTCCAGATTTGGATTATGGAAGTGATTCCTGATGTTGGAGAAATATTAGGCAGGAGAGTCTGTGCGAGCTTCATAGTTCCAAGGTGTGACAATTGGGAAGGAGCTGCAAAAGTTTCTTATGAATACATCATTCAAATTGAGGACTTATTTTTCTCAAAAGGTATGTATATTTGTTCTCTTCTTCTATTGTATATATTTTTTTTAGCTTTTAATATTTTAATTGTTTTGTAGGGTGAGTTGTTCTCGGTCATCTCATTCACTGGTAATGGAGATGTGTTTGTGCATGCTGACTATACAAGGAAGCATGAGATGCAAGATGAACGAGTGGACCTTTTTCTCGATAGGATCACAGAGAAGTCTGATTGGAGCAGGACAGAGTTGTCAATTTTTGAACCTGAAGAGACTGAAATGGAGGAAGCCGAAAAAGAGGTTATTGAGTCTGAAGCTGATGAGATTACGGATGATGCTGATGTAGTAGCAGAAGTGGAGACCTCTTCGGTTTATGTTTCTGGAAAAGGGAAGAGAAAGATTCATGATGAAGGAGCCGAGACAAGAAGAAGAAGTTGTTGTGTAAGCGAGCTAGGAAAAAAAACTACCTCTTGATGATGAAACTAAGAGTTTCATTGAGGGTCTCATCCACACATCTGTCACTTCCTTGGGAGATAGACTCAGTATGCAAATTGCAAAGATGGAGTCTGGGTTTACAGAGAGGATGGGGAAGATGGAGAGTGAGGTTTCACATATCAGGGAAGCAATCAGTTTGAGTGGTGAAGGAACGAGTCCTAGCAAGAGCAAAACTGAACAAGCTCCACCTAAGAGCAAAGACGATCAAGCTCCAACAAAGAAAAAGGTATTACCTAAGAGAAAATGTAGAACTTGATGTACTTGGAACTAGGATGATTGAGTTAGGGTTCTAGAGCTAGGCTTTTGGACATAGATTGTATTTGGAACTTCACATTTTCACTGTGTAATATTATGTAACAGTTTCAGATATGTGTAATACGCTTGAATTTTTGTCTAATGTGTAATATGCTTAAATGTTTGTGTAATATGTAATATGCTTGAATGTTTGTGTAATGAAATGTAATGCTTTGTTTGTGTTATGAATTAATGGCTTCTTATATGCTTTTTTAATGAATAGGATGAGAAAAAATTGGTATAAAAACTAACGATTTTGATTTTGGATTGAGTACACAAGAGATAAACAACCTCTCCCAAGATACATTTGTTGAAGGTTTTGATCTTTCTCAAGTCAAAGTTGAAAACTCAAGGAAATCAAGACCCTTCAACACGTCCACACCGCACTTACGTGATGAGCAAATAGATCGAGCCGGAGAAGCATCACCAGATGTTGCATTGGTGTTTATCCGTGAAGAGGATTGGGAAAGAGTAAGAAATTGGTCAATTTCTTCCACGTAAGTAAATTCTCAATCTTCTATCATGTATTATTTCATTTAAATCAAAAGGTATCATTGTTACATTTTCGATTTCCATTGGTTTCAGACCTCAACGGACCGGAGCTTCTTTCCTAGATGTTGAGATGGCTAATCGTCTTATGGATCCATCCAAGTGGCTTCATAACTGGGTAAATCTTAGAGACTACTAACTTCCATTTAAGTTTCACATACCTTGTATGTGCTAACATCATCAAAATATGCAGGAGATTGACGCAATAATGTACTTATTCCGAGAGAGAACAACTCTGAAACGATGGAAACCTCATCGTATCGATTTCATGACTGTCGTTTTCAGCAATATGATTAAAAAGTACGATTTCTTCACAAGGGGTAAAAAAATACACGCTTCATAATTTGCTACTGCAGTTCGGCAAAGGGATCCTTCCACCACATGGAAGGACACAAGAGATATGGAATGTAGATGTGGATCGGCTATATGTCCATGTTCATTTCAATGGAAATCATTGGATTTCCTTGTGCATCAGTTTCAAGACCAGGAGCATTGATGTGTTTTGACTGCTCGGGTAGAAAAAGGTACAAGGAGTTGGATGCATTCTCTCATCATGTTCCTCGTATTGTCAAGGCAGTCCAGCCAGAGAGATACCATAAGGATTTCACTGTCACTCCATATAGTGTTTCCTCTGTCTCAATAGGGAGCTTGAATAAAGGTGCATGTAATTGTGGTGTCAATGCACTGAAGTTCATTGAGTGCCATTCGCTTTGGTTGAAGTTGTCGTTGGTGAATGATGATAACATCAAAGAAGATCGCTCAAAGTTTTATGGGATCTTTGGGAAGCAGCTAATGATCCAAAATTAGTTGATAGGATGTCAAAGTATGAACCTCCAGAGTGTCTCAAGACCTTGGTTGTAGAGGAGATTATTTGAGAATGCTTAATCAAATGTAAATAGTTCGGTTTTTATTCAGATTTTTAGGAACAAGGATGCTAGAATGTTTAATATAATGTAGAAAGTTTGATGTTTTATTCTGATTTTTATGGATTTTTAGGAACAAAAATGTTACAATGTTTAATCTAATGTAGAATGCTAAAACTAAAAAAAACCTAAATGATATCTTAAACACACCCTAAACGAAACCATAACACTAATGGACACCATAAGGTAAAACATTACATCCGACATGCCATAAAGTTCGACCCGAATTAGATCCACAAATAACCTAATACCTAGCATATATAAGACCAAATATCATTTTTTCCCCAATTTTCAGATTCTCCTTTTCTTCTGTCTCCATTCTCTCTATGAATCTGTTTCTCCCAAACATGAATAATGGAAGGCGATTATCGCGGGGCGTGCCATCTAGGTGCTGGTGTGGGAAAGGGGTTGTGATATTTTATTCGAGAACTGATGATAATCCTTACCGACGGTTCTATAGATGCGAGATTGGGTCACAGGTTCATAGTTTCATATTTTTTATGATTCATCGTTTCGATTTGTTTGTTCATCGGTTTGTCTTCGTTCATCTTTTTGTCTGATTCGATTTTTTTTCTCCTGACTTGATCTTGGTTTTAATGTAGTGATGAAGGAAAACTATTTATTTAAGTGGGTTGATGAAGCTTTGCTTGATTAGATTTGAAGGGTAGAGACTGAGCAAAGGAGAATTAGAGAAGAGTTTTAAGATCTGGAAAATAGTTTGAAAGAGACAGTGGAGGTAGAAGTTAGGAAGAAGAAAAATTCCCTTGAAGTTGGTTGTTTAGGAAGCATTCGATGGCTTTTTGGAAAATGAAGAAGCCAAGAATGAATGAAATCTACTAGTTCTTAGTATTTTTTTTTCTTCATGATTTTGTTATTGCTATGAATAAGAAGACTTTGTGGTTCTTAGTGTTTTGTTCTTCATGTTTTGTTATTACTATGAATAAGAAGATGAGATTTATGCCAAAGTAGAACAGAAATTCAATCTTGTTATCCGCTTAATATAATATCACCCTTATATTGTCCCTTTAGTATAATATTTTTCATAAACCCAGAATTAGCCATATATTAATCATCCTTAATCAAAAATTTATATTTTATTTATATTAAACTTAATAAAAAAAAGGAACAAAAATACCCAAATCGACAAAGTAACCCTAACCTCTATTTTCCTCGACAGGATTTCCCCAATCTCTCTCTCTCTCTCTCTCTCTCTCTCTCTCTCTCTCTCTCTCTCTCTCTCTCTCTCTCTCTTCTCTCTCTCTCTCTCTCTCTCTCTCTCTCTCTCTCTCTCTCTCTCTCTCTCGACAAACGCTGGTTCTCTCGGTGAAATCAACGGGGAGACCAACCACCGGTGTACTCGAGTCTCTTTTTCGTCGGAACCCACCGGTGTAATCGCTTCTTTCTTACTTTGCTCTCTCTCTCTCTCTCTCTCTCTCTCTCTCTCTCTCTCTCTCTCTCTCTCTCTCTCTCTCTCTCTCTCTCTCTCTCTCTCTCTCTCTCTCTCTCTCTCTCTCTCTATCTCTCTCTCTTTCGTCTTACTCCGCCTCTCTGTCTCTCTCGAAGAACACGAAAGCGATCTCCCCATCTTGTTCATTGCTGAATCGACTCTCATGTTCTCTTCGCCTCTCACATCCCCGCCTCTCTCTTTCTCCGACATCCATAGCGCTAAGGTAAACCGACAAACCTTATCCTTCCATTTTTTTCTTTTGCATGTGTATGTCAAAATTGTCTCTTCTTATTTGTATGTTATTTTATTGCATGTGGCTTTGTGTTTGTGTTCTTCATTCGGGTCACTCCTACTACATTCTTTATCATGATACAAAGATGTTTATGTTCTATTTGTTAACTAAATGTGTGAACTGATTCGTTTGTGAATTTTCTTAGTTTTCTTAATTGATTGCTTGTTAACTATCGTGTATGTGTAGATTTGTTTGACATCGTGTTTTATGATGAATGTTTTTGTCTTCAACATGATTATCAAAACGTTACAATGAACCACAATTTTTCTTCAAATCGTGTTTGTGTATTGTCTTCTATTTGTCTTTGATTTGTTCTAAATTTTATTTCTTTTAAGTTCAGTCAATATCTTTTAACTTAAATTAATTTATTTTGTCTTCTATAGATATGGATGCAGAGCTACCTAAGCGTTTATATGGAGAGGGTTTCGAATCTCAAGTGAAGAAGAGCAACAACAGCTGCCGCATGTCACTTCTCAAAATTCTGAAGAAAGCTATGTCTAAAGAATACTCAGAAGTGAAGAGATATCATGTGTTCACACAAATCATGGACATTGAGCAAAATGGGCTCAAGTTTTCGGGGAAACTGGTGCATAGCTTCTTGTGTAAGGAGTTGATTACCTCGAAGATCCATGAGAAATAGTTTGTCTTTGCAAGGATGATACACTAAAAATGAATCCTTGCTACTGTCAAGTTAACAGTTGTAATTATAGTACTTTAGATTCAAATCCAGAGGACCAGTCTACACTTTATTTCTATGAGTTTTAAATTCAAGCTAAGAAGAAAATATGGTTTTAAGATTTAGGTGACTTAGATGACAAGTAAATAAAGATGTTTAAATGCGATTTGGTATGAAAGCCGACCTAGGGTTTAATGCGGGTATTGATTTAGCCAAACAATTATTCAAGCACAGGTTTACACAATCTAGAACATCGGATCTCTCAACTGATCCAACCCACTGTCGTGGTGATGGATCCTTTGCGAGCCGGAAGGATCACCTAAGCTGTCGCTTGGGATCAGAGGCGGCTACAAGCTTTAGAGTTCATGTCCGATCTAGTTCACTTAATGCTCTAATATCTACTTTCGCTGATTAAAGACATTAAGCTCATTCAATATAGGTCAAGTTATCTCCTGCGTGGTTAGCTAGGCGATGAACAGCAGATCTAGCATTAAGTGATCAAGTTAATGCAAGCAATAAGATTAATATGAATGAAGAGTCCAATGAATGATGCTTATCTATGTTTGGCTCGTTTATCAATACCCTAAAACCCTAGGCAAGCCAGATGACTACTCAATCATGATGCAGTGAAACAAAGACATTAAATCTGAAATAAACTGCATAAGATAAGAGTAGAAAAACAAAGGGTTCAGGATGATCTTCTCTAGGAAAGATGGAGCCTTCTCCCTTACAATTGCAAATCGCCAAAACAAGTCTAGGTCTCTTGTCAAAACTAGCGTAAAAAAATAGAAAATAATAGAGGAGGTCTTTTTATAGGGAGGCGCCAATAGGTAGAAGAAAATTAGGGCAACAGGGCTTTAATTCCCGAAATAGGAGTTTCCATATTCGTCTGGAACAGTCATCGGGATCACCCGTCCGCCTGTTCCGCTTGAGAACAGTCTCGGGACTGTTCTTCTTGAGTGTTCTCCGCAGGATTACTCCAAAAAGACATCTTCTCTTCATGTGCCCTTTCTTTACTCTTCTATCAACTCCAGACCTGAAAAAGACCACAAGGGACTAGACTAACACGGTTTAGAGTCTTGAATCAAATAAAAACATATATACAATGATGTGAAAAACACCATATATCAATTCCCCCAGACTTAGATCCTTGTTTGTCCTCGAACAAGGCAAGTATCAAGAACAGGGAGAAAGGTTTGAAAGTGTGGGAACTCGCTTATTCTCAGTAACCATACTCTTACCACGAATCTCTGAACCATACAAGAAGTTAGCTAGGACCTCATACACTTACTGAAACCCCCTGACTGCTGTTCGAAAATCGGCTCCATACTCTACATCTCAAACCTGAAAAAGCAACACTATCGAGACAAAACTCCCTACATTCATTAAGATCAGCGTGAGCTTCTTGTCACAGGCACTACTCAGGGTAGACGGGCTAGGTGTTAAAACAGGCTATTTCAGTGTTTGAGTGGTGGAGCTTAGAGTGTTTAGGGGTTACCAATTTTTGAGGTGGATGCAGGATATCGCACAAAACTGCAGGAGAGGACGGATCCATTGATGTCCACAGCTCTTACTCACTTCTGCTCTGATCAAACCGGCTGTTCTCCAGTTGGATCACCCTATCTGACTGCTCCTCTCATAAACACTCGCTCTTCCTTACTCTATTTATGGTACTGGATCATTACACCTTTCCCAGTGGCATAATCATATATATATTCATCCCCTTTCTCGTCACTCAAAGAATAAAATAGTAGATACTCGTTTTTTTTTGAAATGAACTTATACACAATGATTGAGTAGTGACGAGAGAAGGAGGTAACAATTAGTTTTGGAGCCACTGGTGGTTTTTACCTCAACTCTCTGACTTGTTCTTCTTATTAGTGGATCAGGCGCCTGACTGTTCTCCATTCATGGATCAGGCATCTGACTGATCTTCTCTTCATCGTGTTCCTTCCTCCTCTTCTGAATGATTTAGCATCGATGAGTAAGAGGCTGTGTCGATCCTTTCCTCTCCAACCTTTTTGCACATATCTGCATATATAACATAGGGAAAAACAAGTGCATGTGGGTGGAATAAAGGTTAAGGTGCAAGGTGGGAACTAGCTAAAGATGAGCTAGCCACTCAGGAACAGCAAGAGGGATGAAAAGGGATAAGAAGTCCTGAGTGTAGTCTCGTTTCCCTGATCTAATGCCCATAACAAGAAGAATTTAAAGTCAAAGTTAGGTCCAAGTTAGGTGGAGTTAAGTCTACCCAGTGTAACCTGATCAGTAGAGAACTTCTGGAGAGTCCAATGAGAAATGTCAGGGTGTTCCAGGTCCATGTATGGGTCGTTCGCCACTGCTAAGGTCACTGAATAAGAAAGTTAGAGCACGAGGTGGTTAAAATAACATCACACAATAAGGTCCTTATTCCCACAATAGTTTCAGACTGACTCGATCCTAAAGCAAGACTCAATAAAACATTAAAATGACACAAGAACAAGGACTGACTCAAAGCACACAAATGCTCCCCCAGACTTAGATCACACCATCCCTGGTTGTGATATAAATAGGAGGAACAAAAACACACAAATATAAATAAAGCATGAGAAATAAATAGTTCAGATGGATAAAACAATGGGATAGAAAATAGTCCTTATGGACTCATTCAGAGCCGCCGCTCTCGTCACCAGTCGTCCTCATGTTCCTTGGCAGTCGATCATCTCCGGTAGAAGTACCAGCTGGTTGCTTGCATGGTCGCCGACTTCTCTGAGGTGTCTTAGGTTCCGCCTGACCACTCTATCCTGAGAAACAACCTCCAGTGATCATGTTCAAGATCTTCTTCATGAGGCTGTTGTTCTTGAGCTGAGAATCCACCATCCACTTGCGAAGCTGTGTCGTCCGTCCCATGTCTAGATGTGGGTCCAAATCAAACTCGCCCCCCAATCTGTTGGAGTCATATCCTCCACATCATCCATATCAGCATCGCGGGTTGAGGCTTTGAATCGGCGCAGAGGAGCTCCTTTTCTGGTAGAATGTGATTTCTCCAGGGTGGCTGAATCAGTGAGACCTGGCAATGGAAGGTTATGATTGAAGAATGTCTCTCCGCTCCTGTCGCAGAACTGATAGGTGGTTCTCATTCCGCGCAGGACAATGACAGAGATGAGGTAGGTTGTGTCCACGAAACTCCCTATCATTACAGTTGTGTAATTGCGGAGGTTAATGTTGACCTTGGAGAACAGTGGGGTGAGGAGGACTGCCGCAATCTGTCGGTTTTATCCTGGGTCCGGATCAACTGCGCACCACTATTCGCAGAACATGGGAGATCGAGGAAGTAAAACCAGGGTTTGTGTTCACCGTTTTTATTG